>JAQGAR010000084.1:0-26358 GCA_034697865.1 Oribatida sp. | reverse complement strand
TTCGGTGAACTGTCTTTCGGTGAACTGTCTTTCGGTGAACTGTCTTTCGGTGAACTGTCTTTCGGTGAACTGGTTTTCGGTGAACTGTCTTTCGGTGAAGTGTCTTTCGGTGAAGTGTCTACGACCGCATTTTTAGACCAATAAGTATTGACTCAGATATTTTCTTTAAAACATTGATTAATTGAGTGCTCAGTTTGGGAGCAGAAAAACTAATGATTTTTGTTATTGTTTAGTAATTCACAATGTGTTTAATGGTGTGCAGAGGGAGGTCATTCGGTTTCTAGACTGATCAAGATCATTAGGGCAGCATTTTGTTACCAAGGGCGCCAAAAAATAGGAAATAAGAATATCCTCATCGCTCTATTTTATATTGTTTAATAAACATGGAAAATTAAATGTTTTTTCAACAATAACTAGGCATTTTCCTAATTCAAGTATTGTGTACATCCCTGGCCTAAAAACTAAGTCCGAAACACAGAATAAAAAGGTTTCGATATTGAGATCAAAACTAAATTAAATTTTGTATAATCTATTGGGAGAAATAAATAATTTCAATAATGGAATTTCATTCGAGATTAAAATAAGAGAAATACATTAAACAGATATTTGGGTTACAAATGAATTATTGAGAGAAATATTATTGTCTTTTAAATATAAATATTATTTTTTATGAATCAATGTATTCGTAGTTATAATACATTTATCGTTGTATTCAAAATAATAGTAATAAACATAAAAGTTTAGAGAATAACAACAAAATTCATTTTTCAGTAAAGGGTTTATGTTTTGGTAGGGTAGTGTTGTGGATGACTTGTGCTTACAGTTTGGTTCGTCTCTGATCTCAATTTGAATTTTGAATAGACTTTCGTAGAGAATTAAGAGAAGACTGGAAAGACAATGAGCTAACTATTGCACAGGTAGTGAATCCATATTAAGACACTCAAGTAATAACAATCTACATATAATCTTGGCCAATTTAGATGCCACCCAACCATTATACGCCCAACAATATTAGAGCTCATCTCCAGATTTGATGTTTGGTTTTGTTGTTTTGTTTTGCTTTTCATTCGGTTATTTAGCGCTTCATTTGTTTCAAGGCTGACATACATTTCAAATCACATTTTAAATTAATTTTCCGCTGATTTTCATTCAAATATATTCAGATTTGGATATTTATTACATATTTTTTTTTGTGAAATAAAACCAAAAGTCATTGAATTTCTGCAACTATTCATTCTGTCCGCTATTTAAGGGATGATTAGCACAAAATGTGTTTTTAACTAAAAAATTGTTTGTAATACTTATCTCTAAAACTTGATTTGAAGTTCACTTGATGCTAATAAGTCTTAAACTAATTAAAAATTAAATACAATTACTGGTCGTCTGAAATCTTAAACTAATTGACATAATCTCTCATTAATTATGACTTTTGTTGAATTAAAATCTTGTTTTGAATGCTTTGAATACAATTGAAGTTTTGGGCCAAAAATAGATACGAAATTAATTTGTTTTTGAAATCATATGACTCACTGATGAGATGATGTCCTCAATAGTTAACGCAATTATGGCTATCAATAGAAGTGATTTGTGGCTAATCTAAGACTTAATGGGAATATAATTCAAATGTTTATTATATCAGAGATTTGTTAACAAAGCGGTTGAAAGTGTTTCGCAAATGAATTGAAAGACTGTTTTGTTTCAAGTTTCCTATTTATTATTCTATTTTCTAATGAATTGAGCATGGAGCATTTAAGAGTCACAAATTTGTCGTGGTACTTTTGACTGCCACCAATCGGAAGAATTCTACAGTTTCTTAGCATTGAGCTCCTAATCACTATATCCGAGTTCAGTAGATTTTTGTCAAGTTTAAGAAAAAACAGAAAGTTTATGAAAGTAGCTCTTGGCCAAATCCGGCATTAATTACTGCTAAATTTGGAATCAATCTGTTATATTATGTAAATAAAAACACGGATATATATAATCGTTAAGTGATCAAGAATCTTTTTTATTGTCAAAAATGATGACTATCTTGTCAAAAAACAAAATCTAATAACATGAGCATGGGAAAGTTTTCACGAAAATCTGTGTTAGATTTCACAGAACTTTTGAAATATTAAAATTTTCAACAATTAGTTTGACTTTCAAATAAACAATGAAAATATTTTTGAATATTTGGCGAAATTATAATTTCTTTTTGTTTTCTAAAAATACCGGAAAAGTTAGAGAATACAACATTTTGACAATACTTAACGACATTGTGATTAATGAAAGAATCGTTTTTTCCTGGAATCAAATCCTTTTTTATCTGTTCGGAACATTTGTGACAAACATTTGAGAAGAAATCAAATGAAACCATAAAACAATCGATGCGTTCATACAATTACTTTGAAATTCTATTGAATGCCATTTCAATGAATGATATATTGAATGCGGTTTTGAATTTGTGGTGACTTCAAAAAGTTTGGCAATACTTTAAAAATATATTTTAGAGCCGAATGATTCATCTTTCAAATAAATTCTTGCGTCAAATTCAATCAAATCTAATAAAGGAAATACTAATTGAAATTCGTAAATAATGACGAAAAAGAGAATTTAAATTTGAATTTAAAAATATTCTGTCATTTATTCAAATACTATCTTAATTTAAACTCGAGATTATTTCTGTCCAAAAGATTTATATAATTATATTTATATGAAAAATAATAATAGCAGTGATGTCTAGACTGGTCATCCCTGATCTATAAGAAAAACTAAGCAAGACAATGAGAAATTTTTTGTTTTAAATATTTTTCTGTCTAATAGGATATGTAAGGAAAGAAAAAACTTTTAACGAGAATAATAACAAGTCTTGCAATCATTCATTTAGAAATGAAAAGCACTGAAAGAGCAAAAAATTCAAAATGAATTATCGATCGCTTTCTTGGTTTACATTAGTTTCGCTGAAAAATATCAAAATATAATAAACAGGTTATTAAACCTGATTTTTATGAAATATTGTCGACTGAGTAGATCAGATAAACATTAAAATTATGGTTTAAATAACCCTATGATTGGAAACACGATTCGCTCACTTATTATGATTTTTTTGGTGAAATAAATGCCAAATTTTTTTACTGGATTTTTATTAAAAAGCATTAAATTGAGTTTCGCTTTGATTTATTGCATGATTATAATAATATTGGTTTTTACTTTTTTTTCGCCTAGAGTGTGATCAAAGAAAGAGGTAAAAATTCCTCTAATCAAATGAATAAATGAAATTCTTGGTAAAAATACGCCATTAAACGCATTTATCACAAAGACTTCCGACTGAAGAGAATTTGTTATTAAAATAGAGTTTTATTATTGAGATTAAAATCTTCCGATTAAATACACTTTTCCTCCTTATTTTCGTGATTTAATCATTTAGTTTGAATACATTTTATATTTTTCTTTAAAAATAATCACATTGCATTGATTGGACAATGAGCAAGGTAATATTTAATTTTAAGATTGTTTTCAATTCAAGCTTAAAATTCCTTTCTTTTATATGAGAGCAAAGTTTTTGATTTCAACATCTTTTCAAAAATAAAAGAATAGATTTTGAAATGAAATTCCAAATTTCAAAAATATTTGTTTCCTTTCTAACTGATCGTGCTAAAAAGAAAAAGAAGTGAATTTTTCGAAATACATTTAAAAATATTTTTTTTCCAAAAATTTCAATGAATTAATTTATGAAATCTTTTAAATTCGATTTAAATCTGAATTAAATAATATTCAAACATATATTACAGGATATAATTCGTGTCATTCATTCAACACTTTTCATAATTTGATTTGAATTACAAATTCTTCAAAATATTTATTGTAATGAAAGCGAAAAATCATTTCACGTTTTCCTTAAGATTAATGACTTAAGAATGCATTGAATTTCCGATTTGCAAGAAATCAATCGTTTTATTGGAAATGATTTTCCTATAATTTATGTCCAAATTATACGTTCCTTTCATTCATCCAATTTGTTGTGATTTAATACAGAAATCATTTCAATCGGGGATAACCAAAGGGGAATAATTCACACTTTTTGAGAGTGTAAATTAGAGAAAGAGCATTTTCTTTTACAGACAAAATAGGAAGAACTTAATAATTGTGTGAATAGCCTACATAATTGCTTTAGCTTGGTTATTCTTGAATTTATGAATTGTTCGATTTTGTTTTAAACTCAATTTGTTTGGGAAGTCGTGTTCAACCATTCACGTAATAATTGGCGCAAAATTCACTTAATTTCATTAAAGTTACAATTAAGCTCTCAATAAAATTATAAGAAATGCTTTTAATGAAAGTTTTCTGATTTTCATTTGTCGGAAACCATTAATATTTGGCCAAATTTCAGTGAAATGGTTATTAAAATTGTGAACTGTTTTCTGTTATGTCAGACATTTCACGGACTTTTCAAATGATTTTAGATCTTTAATTGTGGTTTCCTTTCATATTGATTGTCAATCATTGAATAACAATTCGGTTACATATTTCAAACTAATTTTTCATTAAAAACATTGAAATCCAAGTTTACTCTATTTTGAAACACATTTTACGATTGTTTTAAATAAATAAAAAAGTATTCATTTTTTTCGTAACGTAACCACAACTATTGATTTAGTTTATGGCTGACCTTAAGCTCAGAATATACAACAAAACACACAATTTGTTTTGATTTTGTTAAGATTTTTTCATTCAATTCAATGGAAAATCGCATTGAATAGAGACCAGAAAATCTCTCTCTCTCTCTCTCTATCTCTCTCTCTCTCTCTCTCTCTCTCTCTCTCTCTCTCTCGAGATAACCACTAAATACTATTATTATTTAACATCCAATGATATCAAACATTTTTGTGAAATATTCAACAAAACGTAACGATTTGTTTTGGGTTTAAATTTTTTATGCGATTATTTGAGTGATTTTAAACTCGAATGCATTGAATGGATCACAGATTCAGAGATTATTCACAAAATAAAAAGTATTTGAAACCACAATCATTGAAAATATACTGTAATATAGATTTCAATAGTGTCTGTCAGCGCACAGAATATGACATAAATCAATGGGTAATCGACACAAGAATTACAGTGATTGCAGTGATTTGCATAATAACGGAAATTTACCTTAAAATTGCAAAGCCTTTCAGGTATTCTTAAAATTCATTTCTTTGATCATTTATTTATGATATTCTGGGTATTGAAACTCCTCCATTGTGCCTCTTATTAGTGTCAAACAGTGAAAATAAAAAGAAAATGAAAAACATTTCAAAAGTAGTATTAATTTGATTTTTGCGAGAAAAACATTAATCAAATTCTGAATTATATTCTCACGAATTATTATTTTCATTTCAATTTTCATAGATTTATATAAATAATAATATAATGTAATTATTTTAAAGAATAAAAGTATATAATGTTATGAATATTACTCTGATTTCTCTGAAAACGCATTTGAGTTAATGAGAAATTCCTCTGAATTTGAATAACTATTTTAGCCTTCAATCAGAATATGACTGAAATAATAACCATATTTTTGAAATTTAGAGTAAAATAAACATCAAATTCAATAAATCCTAACAAATGATAATCAATCTTATCATACAATCGATTGGTATTTCAATAAAAGAATTAAAATGTCCTTCACTGCAAATATTTCTGGGTTTATACACAAGGCAAGCTAAATATATTTATTTAGTTACATGAAACTATTAACCAGAAGAAAATTGATTAATAAATTTACTATTGTTTTCTGACTATAAGACAAATTAAAGGCATAGTAAGAGCACAGAATCAATTGAGAAATCGTATCACAAATAATGAATTATTAGACAAAAATTCAAATAATTTCTAAAGCAGACAATGAAATTGAAATTTTTATCTTTGGTGATAACCAAGGACAAATAATAATTGTTTGCTCAGTTTGTATAAAATCTTTTAATTATCTCAAATTTTTAGTTATAATTTTTTTAAAATCTAGGCAATTTCGGTTAGATTTAATCTGCTATCACTCAATAAAAAGAAATAAACAAGGATGTTCGCACACCTACACATTCATCTGATTGAAAATTCAACTACACTGTATATCTTTTGTTAAGAATTGAGAGAATGTACTTTTTGTACTTCTGGCTACTTTTTGTTACTTCAAATTCAATAATCAAATTGTTTGAAGAATTGTTTGACAGTCTATAACCAGACAACAATAGTCTGTTTAATTTGAATTCACCTTCATCACAGTAGTTAGGCTGATATACGACCCCCAACACAGCATAATATGCAGAATTTGTGGTTTACTGGCAATGAGAGGACTGGCAGCTGATGAAAACAATTCCATAAAAAATACTTTTGAATAGAATATTAATTTTATTTATAGTTTTGTCGATTCATTATTTATTTCGTGCTTTACTTCAATGAGAGACAAATTATATATAATTTGAGAATTTATTGTCAATTAATAGGGAAGTACTCGAAGTTGTGCTTAACTTTCAATTCATTGTCTAAAACAACTTTTATTGATTCAATCGAAACTCATTTTCCTAATCATTTGAATACAATATAAAGAATTTTTAGTTTTTATTCCCTTTCCGTCTGTCGACTGACTATTAAAACACTATTGAAATCAATGATAGATTACATGAAAATTAGATCAAAATTTATTCTCTTATTATATTTAATCACTGAATAGAAAAATAATAATTTAATTTAATTTAATTTAAAATCCAAACTGAAGTTGTGTTTGAATTATGTAATAATTTGGTTCCTTATTATCGAAATTTGTTAATTTCATTTTTGTTCCAATCTTCCCGATTATTGTCGTTGATATATGGGTCAAATCAATTTTATTACAGACATGGTGTCTCAAAAGGTTAAGTTTCAGTAATGTTATCGATGTTTTTAATACTTGGTAATAAATATTCGACACACGATTCGAAACAATAACTCAATTTTATGGGAATTTTTATTTAGTTATTGAATACTGAAAACAGAATAAGAGTTTAAACTTAAGAACCGATTAAGTAATTAATCATATCTCGAGAATAAGTGTAAGTTTTAGACAATTTTTATTTCCACAAAGAATTCACTTTCGGTTTGTTTAGAAAAAATTGAACTAATTTTTAAAACTAATAACTTTTGAATAAATGAATTAATCGGAGAAAACAATAAAATAGGGCGGAATTCTAATGCAAAGCTTTTGAAAATCATTAATTTAATTATCCAAGATTATACTCTTTTCAATTTCTTGAGATTCTTGAAAATCCACTGAATATTTAATAGACGACCAAAAACTAAAAGTCAAGAATTTTATCTGCGATTTGCATAAGTATTTTGATTTGAATTCTGATTTTAGTTCAAATGAATTTGTTTTTGTCTCAAAAGAAATTCAATTAACTTAAACACAGATTTTATTATTCTTTAATATATGGAAAAAGTGTAACTCATATTAAATTAAAACAAATTAGTCATTCAATTATTAAAATTATCATTGATTTTGAAAAGTATAGTAATTTACTTCCCCTTAATTAGTCTGGAATTGTTAATCAAGGAAAATTGTTGTCTGCAATGTATTTGTTGTTATTGAAATTCTGTTTATTTTCATTGACTTTAATCATGTTTTTGGCAAATAATGAGGAAATGATTGATTGAATTAATTCAATGATTATTTTGTCGGATGAAACAACAATTTTTCAATGTTTCCCAAAATTTATGTTCTTATTAGCAAATATTTGAACAGAATTTTGTGAAGCATTCCATTGAATTTATATCTTTTAATTTGATATGAAATGAGTATCATGCAACTTTACTTCAATTTAGTATTTAACAGCCGGGTGTTTTCATATGACACTACCAGTCTATCAATATTGGAGATAAACAACTCGTTTAAAGTCTAATATTAAGTTTTTATTGCATTTTATTACTCAATTTGAAGGTTCAAAGAACTTTTTATTTATTAATTTATTGACTCGATTATTTTTATGAGAAAAATAGTTTATTAACCGAAAAGAAATTTTCGAAAATAAGTATTAAAATCTGAGGAAATTTCATGAGCTCTGAGCCATTCGTGTGATTCTAAAGATTTTTCTCATAATTATATGATTTTATCAGTAATTCGATTGCAATTCAATAATAATTACATCCGAATTGAGAGACAAATATTTAATTTAAATTATATTAGTTTTAGACAAACAAACAAATTATTGATCTTCAGTACACATATTATTGTTGGAGTGGTGTCTGGACTCTGGAACCGCCTTCAATCACACGACCTAATGACCTATTTATCATCACTTGACCTGACGGCCAAATCAATGGTTCAATTAGTCAAACTTATATCATATTTCTCTTTTTGACGGTTAGTTTGTAATCCAAAGCAATCTTTGATTTTATTAAATAACCTTTTTTTCAAAAAAATTGTAAATTGAATCCGAATTTCATAATAAGTCAGTCAATCATTTATTGAATAGTCATTAACTGATCAAAGAAATTGATGAAAACAGTGAACCCGTTCCGAAGGTTTTCCTCAATTCATATTCAAATTGAATTTTAATTGAAAACATATTTTTATTAATTAATCAAAAAGTTTTAGTTTTGTTTTGAACGCAATTTTACAACAAATGAAAAGTCCGTTCGGAAAGTATTGCGTGAATTGATTTATATTTCAATTAATTTTGAATTAATCATGTTTTGCATATTTTGCAATCCGACTAATCGAACGTTTATCCAGCCATTAATTTGACATAGATAATTTTCTTGTACAAAGCTATGGAGTCAGCTAATGACAGCTGTTAGTTATCATTAATTATGAAAAATTAGAGGACAGGTGTCATGTGTTGTGTAGTTAAATCAAACGTTTAGTGGTTTTGATCAACCCAAACTGAAAACCCCCTCAATTATATATTTTAAGACCAAGGCTACTTTTATAAGCATCTTGCTCGTTTAAAGACTGTAATTGAACTGTATAGTATATACTGTATACACTGTATACACTAGATTTCATAGCTTATTTTAAAATGTTATAATAAATATAGCCAGTTTCTTTTAAGGAATTTTAAGACTGATTAGTTTTATTACATAATTCCGTGTGAAAAAAAAGTTTTGATCAATTATTTTGAAAAAATAAAACGTTTTTCAGAACTTTTTGCGGAAATAAATATTATTTTGTCACAAATTAATGGTTTATTATTAGCCGAAAATCTATTAAACAAACCGTTTCCACCGATTTTGTGATAATAAATACAATTTTAAATGCTTTAAAATAAGTCTTAATATTTATAGACAACGAAAGTGTTTTTTAATTTTAATAATAGTTTTTATCGATCGCTTCATTAAACCGTTTTTTTTATATACAAATAATAATTTTCTCATAAAATCTGATCGACGTTTGATTGGCTTTTATATCATGCAATACTGTAGTTTTCTTAAATTAATTGCAAGTTCCAAATGATAGGATAACTATTTTCATTAAAAGCTATAATCTTATTGAACCGATCAGATATTCAGAGTATTTTACTTCAAAGGCACATAATTTGTAATAAATTATTTGATGTCAAATAGTTTTCAAATAAATGTTATCTTAAACATTTTATTAAAAATAAATGATTAAATTCTTGTTTTAAGCGAAACTGATCGGAGAGAAACCTGTTTTATAGCTTAAGTCTTAAGAGCTGATTTTCGCGCGGAAATTGTTTGAATTGAAATATAAACACAAAATGTTCAAAACATGCAATCAAATGTGTTGACTCAACACTGTTGAGGAACATCTTTGAGAACATACCCGTTGTCTTTTGGTGTACCGAAGCGATGCTCTGAACTTAGGGTTGGATTTGTCGTCCAGTCTTCTCAGATGAGATTCACTTTTCAGTGACATTTGAGATAAAAAGCGTCGGGAGGAACGTCTTAATCGTGAGGCCATCATTTTTAACTATCAATGAGTTAATGCTATTCTGAACTGCAACTGAAGTGACGACCGTTGGCTGACAATCCCTAACCCTCACAATACTCGAGTCACTCTCACACACCCACAGGTCTAACCCAATGGTCGAGTGTTTTAAAACTTTGAACTTCTGTTTTTTTGTTGAATGAAAGGTAAGTTTGTTGTGACCGCAGGCAATACATACGCTGTATATCAGATGTTAATTAATAATAACAGTGCAATCAATTCATGCATTTTTTTTATAAAAACAAAATTTTAATCAATGAATAGATTTTAAAATTATGTAAAACTTGAAACTTTATTGTATTGATTATTGTATTTATAATCTTAAAATCTTGATCTGAATTTAGTTGATATGTTATTTTGAATTTGTTTTGTCTCTTTACACCCAAATCTTTGAATAAATTGGCCACACTTTACCCAATTTTCCCTTGTTTTCAAGTTTATTAGTCAGTTTCAGTGCTTAATTAACTTTTAATTAAATATAAATTTGAAGCATATGATCTTGTTACTTAACATAAACATTGATTATATTTATTTATGTGCATTAATGATCTAGTTTATGCCATTGTTATTTCGCTTCTGATGAACGGGTCCAAGGGAATAGACATCTATGAAGTGGGTACATTAGGTCAGGGTTTATTGTCTTTTTAGGCTTTCCTAGATCAAAATCATGAAATTATTATTGAAAAACTCGATTACAATGTTTACCGATGCAAAAACTGAGGACAATCCCCACAATAAGTGTCACCAAAAACCCGATTACAGAGAGTATAAGATACGAAATGTGGAAGAACTTCGCCAAACCTCTGCAAAAGTAATGCAATTGAGTTATACCTGTGCTGACACCTATCTGATGGTAAAGCACTTACTCTGGGTTGTCATAAGACTCCACATATGAAGAGTTTGGTAAACCATTATATCGGTTGTAGGCATAGAGTAAGACATCGGGCGAACAACTGTTCAGAGTTGTGGGGAGAGACACTTTTGGTCGGGGAATAACAAAAGAACCGATGGAAAGGGCCACACTAACCATTGCTCCCAATGTAAAACCGATTACCGATCCCTACAAAAGTCTATAAGTCAATGGACTTTTGATTTGAAAACATACCGGTGCTGTTGCGTGTGGAAAGAATACACCCAGGCAGAATAATGCAAATAAAGGGCCCACCATGGAGCCTACAAGTGCCATACAGGCCTGCATTACTGTTCCAACATTTCCCACACCAAAAGACATGACAATGGCTAAGAGGCCGTATCCCATTGCTTTACAATTGAACAAGGTTATAATTTCATTTAGTATTGATTTTGCGATTGACTGACCGATCAGTTTTGTTATGTTGAGCTCTTGCTTTTTGCTCTTCAGTTTAATCCTATCCTTAAGCAAATCCTCCCAGGTCACCGCTGCCAATGCATTAAAGCCTGAAGAAAGAGTGCTAGGTACAAACATAAACATTAATGCATTGAGTTCCACCTAGTTTAAATACCTAAGTGACCCACTGAAGATACAGGCAACGAATAGGCCTGGAAGACCAGGGTATTTTGCTAACGTGTCCATCACAAAATATGGCATTAACTGGTCGTGTCGTGTAATAAGACCCAGGGTAATCGGGTCACAATCATGGTATTTGGCGTATATGACTGAACCGCACATCACTGCCATAATCGCCAGAATCACAAGTCCGGGGAGATTCCAATAGAGTGTTCTGATTTAAGATAGCCTTAATATTAACTTGTTCATTATTGAAGACATACCTTCTGGCCTTCTTCGCCGATTCCAGGCTATTATACCTCTGAACCTGAGTTTGTAACACACAATGAACTGCAGACCAATAGACAACTGTTCCGAATATGACGTTCCATACATTGTTGTGGTTATAGATATCAAACTCAAAACTAAATTTTAAAAAATAACTTTTGATTAAGAAATGTAATCAAGAATGTAATAATTACTTGAAAAATATGAGACGCCCTCCTTTTTCATTTATCCTCCAAACTTCGCCTAATCCCCCGACTTCCAAAGCACCCTATTATTTGTGAAAGGTAATTCAAATCCGAGAAAGATATACCAATGAAAATATTTGAACAGTACTCGATTTTACCTGTATTATAACCATGGCCACTCCCATGAACATTAATATACATTGCAAGACATCGGTCCAAACGACAGCTTTTATTCCTCCCTTTAATTATGAATTTGTTTTACAATTTTCCCAAAACCTTTGATCTAAAACTTACAACTGATGTATAGAAAGTACAGATAAATCCGACCACAAGAATACACGTCGGGATCGATAGAGGAGTCACTAATAATCGGGACAATTAATTACAGTTCATGAATATACTTTGTTTCTCACCTGAGCTTAAGGCTAGTGAAGGTCCATATAATACAACTGCCATATAAGGAATCTATGAAATTCAATATCAAACAATAAAAGCATATATGAAACACTTAGAAAATGACCGTGGCTAAAAGGAAGCCAATTGTACCCGCAAATCGAACGTATTCTGATCCAAATCGTTTTGACAAATACTGTCAAATAAATAATTGTCACTTTGGCAATGTTTTATAAATTGGTGGACAGACCTCATGAACGCTAATAATTTCCATTTTATAATAGATGGGCATAAATACTTCGGCGGCCAGAATTACCGAGAATATTATTGAAACTTGCTGCACTACAAATTGTGTGCCCACTTGATAGACCTCGGCTGGAGCCCCCAACATTGTGTTGGTTGACATAAAACTGGCCACAAGTGATAGAGTGACGGGAAATACCCCTAATTTTCGGCTGCCTGTCAGGAATTCTTCATTCGTTGCATTGTTGCGACTCTTCCACCAAAAGAATATTCCAATCAATGAGGAGGCGATCAATAGGGATATGAAAACAACATAATCAATTATTGAGAAGTTTGTGCTTAACATGTCTTCTCTTTAATATAATGGATATTAGCTAGATCACTTGAAAAGTCACTTGAAAATAACTTTTGGGTTAGTTGTCGGTGGGCTCATAATGTGAGCCGAGTTTTGAAATATCGAAAATCTGAAAGTTCTCGGAATCGAAGGAATATTTATTTGATTATTTAATAATCGATAAGAAAGTGAGAGTTTGAACCATAGATTAAAAGTTCTTTGAACCAATCATTTGAATTTCAAATTAAATTTGATTGAAGTTTTAATACTTTCGTAATATTTGTTAATAGTTTGTGATTAAAAGTAAGCAAACAAAACAAAACATGTTCTTTTTAATGGAATAATTTGTTTAAATCATAGGTTCAGATCTTTTGCTTTTATTTTATAAACCTGATAATATTCAACATTTGTTTACTTCAAGAAAGGAAATTCAAGAAAATTTAATTAATTATTCTGTACAACTTAATGTTGAACTCTCATTTAACATAAGTCGGGGTTTGAAGTCATGGATGAGTGTGGATGCAGCCAATCAATAGATAATCGAGACATCGATGGTGATTTTGAGGTCAAGTGCTGAGGACACACTAAGTGGCCAACAAATGATGCACACATAAATAAGGGTGGCCCAAGGTACCCTACCTCAGCGGGTCACTCGAAAAATTTTCAGGGGAGGGGTAGGTTGTGGTATAATTTCAAAAATTTTAGGGGAGGTCCTGGCCAAAAAATAAACCCTTTTCAGCTCTTTTCCTAAATTTTTGCCAATTTTCCTAAAAAATACAGAGGAGTACCTGACCGAGACCTCGACCAAGTGTCTGTCCATATTGTGAAGGAATTTCTTGGCTCAAGGGGGGGGGGCGGGATGCTGGCAGAAATATTCAAAACGAAAACATAAACGCAATTTTCACTCCTCGTCCACAAGGGGGGTCCATTTGCAAATTTTCAGTGGATATTTGGCCTATTAAATTCTTCTCTATTTTTCAATCTGATTATAAGAATTCATTAGACATATCAAATATACAAATTCGAGATGTATTATATCAAATTATTATAGAAATAGCCAAGCTTTCTCACTTTATTATTTTTGAAATCTTAAATTCATTTATTAAACGACTTGGTAATTATAAGATTTTTATCCTATATAGTTACAGTTATTTTATCATGTTTACAAGCTAGATTTTAAGCTTAACTGGTTTGAAAAGAGGAATGTTATTTAAATTTTTATTTGTAAAACTTTTTGTTTTTTAAAAAATAAATAATTATCACATTTATTGCTATTTATAAATAGAAAATTGATTATCAAAAGTGAATTTCATTAATGACATTTTATTATCTCTGAAAAGAGTGAACTAATCGTAGAAGAAGTTCGGAGACATTTGACAGAAACTTTGATAAACAACAGAAACCAAATCAGAGAAGGCTTTGATTGGTTGCAGACAAATATTTTTGTTATTATTGAACAAGGTCGATTAATTATTATTATTATTTATTAACATGTACATTTATTTGTAAAGAGTCTTTAGTAAAGACTCTTTACAAAACTCTTACAAGAGTCACCTGATCAATTTAATTTAGCTTATAAACAAACATCACCTGCTTTTCTGGTATTGTTTTCTGGTATTGATGGAGTTGATGAAGTTTTACTTTATTAACATTCTAAAGTTTGAAACTTAAAGGATAAGGGAAAGGTTGAAAGGAGGAAAAATTACAGGCAGGAATTTTTACCTCCATTTTACCTGTAAATCCGGTTTTAATTATTAGAAATCCAGTTTAAGTGGCCACAATTCAAAAAATTGCAAACAAAGAGCTTTTCAAAAATTTCAGTCAAGGGTTTGCTATATCTCTTACTGTGTAGATTTATCAACTGCACTTTGAGTTATCAATCACATGATAATCTTCAATAAGAATCTCAACATGAGATAATTTCTCAAATGCTCATTTTAAAAATGTAGGTAAAATTCTTTACTTTATGGGTAGGAACTCCTTGTTTATCTGGAAATCTCGAATATGCTTTGTAGCGCTCTTCTCCCTGAACAAAATATACAACCCTTAAGCCCCACCGCCCACCCGAAGTTTGAAAGAATTAATTTGGATTTCTTATGCTTTTCATTTGGAAATTATTTTTCAAGCACTGGTTAACATAAGTGAGAGGTATAACATAAACGATGAATTCTAAGATGCTTTTAAAATTTATTATTTAAAATATGTTTTTTAAAACCATCTCAGAATCTTTTGGTTTACATGTCCTACTTTACAATTTAAATTATTAATTATTGAATCATGTTGATTTACAAGGTGAAATTATTTGTTTGAGATTTTTGAATCTCAATTGAATTGAATCAAAATTGGCCCTAATTTTGAGGAAAATGAAGGCAAGAATATAATAAAGGCAAACGTCTAAAACCATAATTATTGGAGCTTTATCGAAATCATGGTCATAGACTTCATGTCTGTAGAGGACAGACGAGGCCTGGTCCTCTCCACAGCGACCCCTACCATAGAAAAAAACACGAAAATATTTAAATCCAATTTTTTGTGGAATTAAATTTGTGAACTGTTTCCAAAAATCAGATAAATCCCTGTCCGAAATGGCCGCAGAAAAAACGCTAAACAGTATTATGAATATGACGACTCCCACCACCGGGTTTGAAGTCAATACAATTCCTATGATATGACCCAAACTCTGGGAAGTAATCAATTGGAAAACCAAAATTAATAATAATGTTTGAAAGGTGTCGTCTGTTTCTTCGTATTTCGAGTCAATAATAGCGGTGTAACCGACAATTAAAATAATAATCGGAATAATGTCGACAAAAGTATTGACCAAATAATATGATTCAATGCTATACCAGCCTTCAAATCAAACAATTAGTCAATTTTGGTATGAGCTTGATGCTTGATCAACTTACGATTTCGAAATTCTCTTAAAAAGATTTTGAGATGACTCGAAAATATAAGTGAAGATAAACTCATTGCATAGACCAAGATCATTTGCTGATTGCTTAGAACATATAAAAGATTATAGTGAACTAATGTACCGTTTCTAATGAACTCTTGAGTGATGGCACAGGAATTAGAAACTTTTGGTATACAACTGTCCGGCTTTTCCAATTTGAAATCGAAGTGTTCGGTTGTGTAAAGGGCTGTCAGTAAATAAACAGCGCATTGAATCCAAAAAATTATGAAATTGTGGCGAAAGAAGCAAATAATTGTTCTGGCAAACAAAAACCAGAGTTCTGTGAGTGAGAACGTTTTTGAGTGCAGGGGAATGCCGTCGGGATAGACCGTCAATTGATGTGAAGCTCTGAGTTCATGGTTTTTCATATCGTATTTAGCTTTTTCGCACAAAGCAATAACAGTTTGATCGTCACATCCATTGAGACCGACTTTCAACAGTACTTCGATTGGTGTCTGATCTTCAGTGCAATACACTTCACAACAATTTAAGTGATTTTCCAAATCTTGTGGTCGACCAGAATAGACACAAACACCTCCTTTGGCCAAAACATATAAAAAGTCAAAAGTGGAGACTATTTGTATGTTCGGCTGATGTATGGATGTTATGATCGATAGTTTATACTTTTTGGCCAAACTTTTGAAAATTTTAATCATCTTTGAAATTAATAAATATTTTTAAAAAAGACATCTGAAAATACGGCTCAAACCTCAAAGGCTGTGTTGTTATCGATACCAGAAGTAGGTTCGTCCACACAAATAAGGTTTGGTTTGACGACTGAACTCAATTCCATCGCCAATACTATTCTCTTCTGTTCACCAGAACTACATTTTTCAATAATATTATTTTTAATGTGATTTAACTCAAATTCAGTGATCAATTGGTTGACATTGAATTGATGGTCGACACACTTTCCTGTATTCTTCAGTTTTGATGCATAATAAATGGCTTGATTTACGGAAAGTCCTTTGGTTATGTGTTCCCTATGATCCTGAGCTATGAAACAAATCCTTATTTTTGAAGTATTGTTTAAAAGAATCTTCGATTCCTTTGTCAAAAGATTTCTGTTTAATCCGTTCAGACTTCTCAACAGCGAAGATTTTCCCGCACCGGACGGTCCCATAAGTGCTGTTAGAGCTCCGAATTGAATAAACCCTTTAATTTCTTTTAGAATTGTTTTCTCTTCTGAAAAGAAAGATTTTTCTACTCTTACAGTAAAGTCAATCCAAGCGATACTTAAATTTTGGCTTTGACCATGTTCTTTTACAACATAATCATCAGTTTCACAATCAATTGTTTTTGAGTAATTTTTATGGGAAACTCTTGGGAGGGGGTTTATCTCAGATTCGTTTATATAACAGAATCTCTCGAATGTATGATGGCCAGAAATATATGATAGTTCAATTTCATTATTTGCTGAATATATTCTTGGTATCATCCTGTTTAAATATGTTATCAAAAAGTCAAACTTATCAAGGTTTTGCATAAAGAGCATCCAGACCAAACCAGTAATTTTGAAGGTTGCTAATTGCATCCAAATATACCCCGAGTTTTCCCAATAGATATCGTCGTCCATCAGTTTTAACATAAATAGATGTTTAGAAACTTGGCTTGCGGGACAGCGGGAAAACCCATAGATAGCGATTAGAGACATTCCTGATGTAAACCAAATGATCGATGTTTTTGTCAAAACTTTAATGAAATCAGATAAGTCACTTGATGATATAAGTGTTGCATTGAATAATGTGTTTGACATCAGATAAACCAAAGTTAACAGAAAACAAATGGATTTGGTTCTGAACAGCATAATTGATATCATATGAGCGAAGGCGTCCCCGACATGGAACAAAAGCTGTATTATATAGAAAAATGCCCAGAATCTTTTTGCTTCTTTCGGTTGATTTGTGACGAAATATAATAACACTGAACAAAGAGCAGCATTTAATGAGGACGGCAGGAAGTCCGATATTGTCTCGGTTAAATAATATACTCCACAACTATACCAACCTGAAATGAGAAATTATGAGCAAGGGCTCAGAAAACCGTATATCACATATTAGCCTTGATCAGTTGCTTAAATAGGACCTTAATAAGTAATAAAATCAGAGATCCACAACACGGGGTAGTGTGAGAGGATAAAAATCAACCCTGTCGCTCTTCCCTAGACTGCCATTTTCTTGTAATTACTCATATTGGTCACAGAAACTAGATTTATGACATATGAAACTAGATTGAGCTGCAAAATAATAGTAAATGGTCGAAATAGATCCCATATTTTTCCTTCCTTAATCCCAAAGCATGGGTCAATTAAGATGTTGTCTTAATACTAGAAAATGGCAATTCCATTTATAAGAATTGAGAGAGATTATTAATACTTTAAGCAAGCTAATATGTGGTAAATTTTAAAAATAAAACTCAACCGTTTCTGTTCTCATTCGTGAAGACATGTAATTTAACGATTTTGTCGGTCACACCGATAATACAGTTGACTATCAATACGGCATAAGATGCGTATGTTAAGAACGCTATGTTCTGCTCCACCTTATGGTCTACAACAACCAGATCCATACAACTAATCGGGTTGAATTGATTTAGTAAGATACAGTCGTTGACTTGCCCCATGTCCCCACTGACGGGAAAGGTTGAAAAGTAGGTGCCAAGTATTAGCGAAAGTGTTGAAAAGAGAAAATATTTGTATTTATAAGAAATGAATTGAGACATTCCTCGAAGTAATAGGAAATATACGTCTTTAAAGTTAAACAATTTCTTCGGATGTTTAATAAATTTGACTTTTGTTTCGTCTATTCTTCTATTTATCGTTTGTTTGAGTTTAGAAGAGGTTTTGTTTGTGAGTTCTTCTATAGTGGTATCGCCACAGTCTTTAGACCCAATTGTGATCAGTGTTTCGATTGGGTTCTGCTTTTGAGCGCAGATTACATTTGATTCTTCCAAATATTTTGGTAATTGATGTGGCGCTCCTGAATAAATACAAACTCCTCCTTTGGCTAAAACATAGAGATTGTCGAAGAGGTATAAGACATCTGAGTTTGGTTGATGTATAGTCGATATTATAGCTATGTTTTGATTCATTGATAATCCTTTGAGACTTTGGATAACCTAGATCCATTTCAGAAGTTTACAGTTGATGTATGTATAGTTAAAATTATTACCATTTCTGCCAAATTGCTGTCCAAACCAGTGGTGGGTTCGTCACAAAATATTATATTTGGCTTTTTAATAGCTGTCAGCTCCAAAGCGATGGCCAGCCGTTTTTGTTCGCCTCCACTGCAGTTCTCAGCCTTTGTGTTCATTGTATCGGTAATCATGAGGTCCGCCATTATTTGCTGGACATTTCTCTCGTGATCCACGTCTTGTCCACCGCTGCTATTTTTCAGTTTCGATGCGTAAATTAGATTTTGTTTTGCAGTCAAACCCATTATTAAAAACTCTTTTTCGTTATGTCCCACGAAAGTCGATCGGATCTTCTTTGAGGTATTCAATCGGATTTTGGTCTCTAAACTCAGTTTTGGATTATTTATACCATTCAAACACATCAGTAGTGATGTGAGGCCTGCACCAGACGGACCCATAACTGCAGTCATAGTCCCAAACTCTGCGAAACCATTCAATTTGTTGAGAATTATAGTCTCTTTTCGACTGAAAACTGACTTAATTTTAAATGTGAGATCAGTCCATGAGATCGCTATCTTTCGATCCATTTCTTCAAATTAAATTTATTTGTAACTTTGATTAAAATTTTCTTTCAAATGAACTTAATTTTACCCTTAATTAGAGTAACGATTCAAATATGGAATGATTCCCAGAATGGAATTCAATTACAATAAATGCATTTAACATCAATTTTATTGAATTGATTTAAAAATATAGAATAGTTTTAAGTAATTAACATTTCCTAAAAATAAATTTTTATCGTTGCTTTCCATTGACATAAATGATTTGTCTTTCATTTAGGGGTTGTTGTGTCCGATAGTTCTCTTCGATATTCACATCGAAATGTTTGTCACAATTGTCTGTTTGTGTTTCACATCTGTGTTTATACGACAACTCACGGAATGATTGGATCTAAAAATTGCAAATTTATAAACAAATTGATTCAAAAATTTTATATTTTATTACCTGTTCTTCTGTGCAAAGGACCGGCTCTTTGAACAAAATCCAAGTGACTGTTTCCCAAAGAGGAGGTGTAGTTAACGAGCCATTGTAAGTCCAGTAGGCCTTCTCTTTAGGCAGTAGTGAGAATAAATCAATGCATTCATTAATAACTAATTTGTCGCCTTTGTATTTGACTCTAGACATTAAACTGGTCAATTTTGTGAGCTCTTCGTTTGGCTGATCACAACTTTGAAGAAATACCCCGATCACTGTCAGACCATTTGGGGAATGGAGTGCTTCGGAAGGCGTTGAGTAGAGATCACTGTTCCAATGTACAAAATGCAACTGTACAAATAAAATTAATAAGGTTATTGATGAATTGAGAAATGTAGGCTAAAAGTTATACACTTTAAAATTTATATTAAAAATAAATACCAAATAAATGGTACTTTTTTAATAAATTATACTTTAGCGCAATTGTATATGAAAATAGATTTATGTGTCTGTATTTGCCATAGATAATAATTGAAAAAAACAAATTTGTACCAAGTTCTCAATGATCTATTTTCCCCAATAATTCCTATATTTAGTATCTGTTGATGATTGAAATTTGAGCTATCTTCACCTGTCGTACCCTAATTTGCGTTTGTTTTTATTCAAATATTATGTTTTCAAAGCTTTTTCTATAGCAAATAGAGATACAGATATCTATTTCTATAGTATAGAATCTATACAATTAAACTGCACTGGCTTTGAATATATTCCATCTATTTCTGAGATCATTTGTTTTAAAGCTAATTATGGAAAAGAGTCAGTTAAATTGAATTTTAATCCACTGATGGTTATCTTGGTAACTTTTGAAACTTTATTTTTAACTCAATTATTGAGTGAATCAAAAACTTAAACATTGAAACATCAAAAACATATTTTTAAATCAATTAAATTAATGATGTTTTGAATGCTATTATTTGAGATCTAATCAGAGATCTAATGATTCTATTAATGTCATCGCAATGATTGTTTATTGATGAATTATCTTTCATTCAGTCAATGACCAGGAATATCATCTTATCAATTTACTTATAGAAAGAGAAAAGAATTGATTAATTGATTGATTGGGATTCTGATAAAAGTCTAATTGATTTCAATTTACGAGTTTTTGAGTTCAATGAGTGAAATGCATTTAATTGCTTGGTTTGATGGGAATGTTTCGCTGGCTATTGCCAAGAAGTTTGTGTGAAATTCTGGATTCAATAGTCCTGAGTACTAGATAAAAATTAAAAGGTAATTTCAGTTTAAACCGATAGAAAGTCTTTTTTGCTTCAGACTCAGAACATGTGATTTGTCGAGACATCAAACAACGGGTTTAATGTCTTACAGACTCTTTGATGACAATAATTATTTTTGAACTGAGAATAAAATCTATTGTTTTCACACAAAAAGTTTTGACAATAGCTTTTTGGTACAAAATAGTGACCACCGGAGCGAACAAATAGTGAATTACTCGAAAGTGAAACTAAATTAAAGATTTGATGTGAGACTCACTTCTGCTGAATAGTGTTTTCCATCAATAGTATGCTCTGAACCACAACTGCATGTCTTCCCCCAATGGCAATGAAATTGTGCCAAACGATAGCAATGGTCGAGTGGACCTCCGCTTATATCTATTGAATTAAATTATTTTGAGAAACAATTATAAAATTTTATTAAAAGTTTTGTATCAAAAGATTTTTTTTTGAAGTTTTTAAACCAAATTTTATTCTTGAAGTCGAGTTATTTTTTGCTTAAATCTATTTTTACAAATTAAATTTTAGACTCGAATAGCTCAGGTTAAAACGAACAAGTTTAAATTAGTAAACATGAAATTTAGACAAACTTTAGCAAGTTTGAAATCTGAACTAACTTGCTTTTTTACTGAAGACGTCGACTCTCCAGCCGTAGAATTTATCATCCCTTGGATTCTTGAGAACCAAACCTTTAAATTGTTTCGGATAATCAATAATAAGAGGCTTAAGCTGTAGGTCTCTATTGTTTAAAACACATTCTTCGGTCACAATATTGATGGGGGATTGCCGTTTCCCTATCAGTGATATCGGGTATGAGGTGTACCACAGCTCTGGGCCTATAGTGATGGAGGAAAGCCATTAAAAGATGAGAAAATCGATTTATTATAGTTAATTATGGAAATTAAATAATAATTTTTATTGTTTAAATTGAATATAAAATTAATGAATTAAACAAAACATTTTGTTAAGGAATCAAATACCAAGAAATGATTAATGAACTTTTCTAATGATCGAAGTAAAACAAAATTAAGCAACGATTTAATAAACGAGCAACTTTTGTGATAATCCAGTTCTAATTATAATCAATTATTAATAAAATAAATAATAAAATCTTTTGTTTTCTTTTTCAATGATTAAAATTTGGACCAAAACTTAGCCCTAAAATTGAAATTCAATCAAAAAAGGTATTATTTTTAGCCGTTTATCTCTTATTTGAAAATATTTCTTCAGAAAATCAATTGTTTTTCATTGCATTTGAAGTTTATTTTTAGAATAATTTAATTAATCAAATGATTGTTTATAATGATTGCGATATAAACTAAGAAAAAGTTTATTCAATTAATTCATTACAAAAACAAACGGCTTTTTATTAATTAATGTTTTGAAATCAGATTTAATTTAATTAAAAAGGATTTTAGTCAAAGAATTAGGAATTTTATTTCAACTCTTTAAACTCAAATGTATTTTTAATAGTCTTTTGGCTTTTGATCACAAAATAACTGTTCTTCAACGCCTGAGATGTGCAAGGTGGAAGAGTTTAAACCTCTATTTAAACCAGGGGTCGACAATGAACATTTTTTTAGGGGGATCGAGGGGGTATTTTTCGTCTCGACCTCAGGGGGATCAGGTAGGGGATAAAATGGCTGCCGGAAGTACCGAAAGTCCGCCATTTTGTCCTTATTTTACCATTAATTGCTCTAATTTCGGTTAAATATAGCTTTAATTTAGTCTAAATAACATTGAATTGAGCTTAAATCCGGTTTATCATTGATGTTTAAAGACAAAATGGCGGAAAAATGACGGCCCGCTTCGCGCGACGGCCAAATCGAGGGGCCCCCAGTTTCTCATTGGTTAAGTGCCTGAATTTTTTCAACCTCAGGGGGATTTTCGACCATTTTTCCAGCTCAGGGGGATTTTCAAAAAATCGATCCCTGCTTTAAGCTAGGGTAACCTTCTAGCTTAAACGAAGTTGAACGAGAAAATACTTTCCATTCTAGGAGATGACAAAGAACTTATATGAGTAGCTCACAGTGAGTAACAAGGTATTTAAAAATTAAAAATCAAATTTCATTATGGAGAAATGCTATATTTGGCTTGATTATTTTTAGAGCGTCTATAGTTTTAGGGCAACTATAGGAAGTTTATCTTGGGCATACCTGATTTCATCGTGCAATTAAAACAAAATTGAATTAAATTTCCTCATACACTACAATAAATAAAAAAGAGATAATTAATTCAATAATTGTCTTAATTTTTTGACGACTATCTGTTCTGAGAACTTTAACTTATCTTTTCTCATATCAGATAATTTACTGCATTGAGAAAAAAATTCAAAGCATTTGAATCGCTTTATTCTGTGCCAAAAGAATTGGAAATAGTTTGATGAGAAATTTCATTTTGTTTGATAGGCTTTCAATCAAATCAAATACAGCAATGAATAGATTGTGAAATACAGTCATTTGTTTAGTTCACTAATTCTCAGCTCATTTTGAAATATGTTTCGGGAAATTGAGATTTAACCCAATATTCGTTTAATTAGTTTTCTAAATAAAGAGACTTTGAATACAATTAAATGGACTTTAAAAAAGTCAAACTGTTTTTAGGTCTTATTATTTAGTCTTATTATTAGTATTTCAATAAAAGAGTGATTAATTTGAAGAAAAATTTATTTCACAATCTATGATAAAAACCATTCTTTTATCAGAGGTTCTGATATGAGTTTAAGTAGTTTTGAAACTTCTTCTTAACTCTGATCTCATTTGAAATAATTTAAAAGCTTTTTATTCATTTGAAGCTCAGAATAAAACCTTTATTTTGTGAGTATTTTTCACCGATGAAAAAATTTGAATACAATTGAAGTGTTTTCAAATATATTCCGGTATTTCATTATAATTATGTTTTTTTGATGAAAAGTAAACAATGAATAAAAATTTGCTTAAATTCTAATTGTATTCAAAATCACATTTTTCAGGTCAGAGATGTTTGGAGGAAATGAAACATTCAATTAATTGAAACAATTTTTGTCTTTTTATGACTGACTTTCAATAATAACACTTTAAGAGTGAAAATAGTTAACAACAAAAGCGAAACAAGCTTTGAATATAAGTAATAACTATTATTAAAACACAATTCTCTGACTTTTCATTTGGTTAACATAAGGGGTGAGAAGGGTTTGGATGAGGGCTGTTCTCAAATCAGTTGAGACAAGAAAATAACTTAAACTCCAAATTCAGAGAAATTTGAGATCAAAATACATATCATTTTGAGAAATAATGAGAAAAAAACAAGTGATGAGAATAAGGAAAGAGACTCAGTAGAAGGGGAAGACCTGATGAGAACAGAATTGAATGTCACACACTATTAGTAAATTCCCACATTTGTGCCACTCTTATAACAGAGTGATTGCCATTAATTTTATGAAAGAAAACTCGTCTAATAATTCCCACACTTTCTTTCATAATATTAATGGCAAAACATTAGGCACAGAGCACAGGTAAGAGCAGGTAAGACGCAAAGGGAGACGCAAAGTGGAGAGCGCACACACATGCAAACACTCAGCTATCATAGTGACTCAAGACGTCAGACATATCTTAATAGGCAAACACTTAACTAATAATATGTGAGAAAAAACTATTGTGAGAATCAAATTTGAAAAATGTTTCTCTAATAAAATTCATTGCATTTCTATATCTAATATTCAAAGAAATTGGTGGGCGAGTGAGGTCAGTGGGGGTCTCAGTATGTGTGGCTTTTGGAACATAGAAGAAAAAGTTTATGATATGCAATACTCACGCGACGACTCAGGCCTCAGTTGTCTGCTATTGTTTTGGTTATTTGTTGACCTGAATGTCAACTTCTGTTGAATTGTCGACGAAATTAACGATAATTTAAATAAAAGATTGCGTCGATTACTCTTCGATTGAAATATATTTCTCATTGATTTGATTGCAGACATGTTTTGGCAATTTTTAAAAGTCCTTGTTTTAATCGAGTAAATTCACTGCCAGTTTGGAATCACTTAAAATATCACAGAAAACAAGTAATGCAAAACTTCAGTCAATATTAGCGTTGAAAAAACAATTGATATAAAGGGATACATCAATAAAATTTACATTAAAAAACAATAAGCTAGATTATATTTAGGCTATATTTTGGGCTACATATAAATTAAATAATAATAACAAACATTTAGTTGAGAAACAACTACTGTTTGCAATGGAAAACAGCATTTCCCTCATTAGAACCCAGACGTCAGACTCGATGGTAGAGAACTCGACTCGTTATTAGTCGAGTCCTTGATTTCTAGTGAAAGTCCTTCACAAAACTTATATTATTATTATTCGGTATAAAAAAGTTCGCATTAAGTTTGAAATCCAATATATTTATCGTACGATAAAATAGTTTTGTGTTTTTTGTGGCGATAATGGTTTCACATGATTATCGTTTCACGATATCAACCACTCTATTGCTGAACGAGTGTCACGTTTTTGTTATCCGCGAAGCCGTTCCGCCGCGATCTCAGAAGACTTCTCTTTTCATAACCGGAGAAAGAGGTCTCTCCTCCCTATCACATCATAGACTTTGCGAATGCGATCACTTTCTTTCAGTGATTGATCACATAAAACGGAGTCGAAGCTGAAAGTCGAATTAACACGGACAATTTTGGCAACTTCGACACATGCAACTTCGACTAAATAGTACAAGTTACCAAAGGAAAGGCAAGTTGTACTGTAATGTACAACTTGTACTCGTAACACGTGGTTCTCATAGCACTAGTGTCACATGATTCAGTGGGGGTTGAAATAAATGGGGAAAACGTTTCAAAAGGAAAATATTTTATTCATAAACAACGTAAATAAATTCGAAATACATGACGTAATTCAACTTTTTAAACATTACTTAATGTAATGTAATCTACATTCAAATTAACTAAATTTAAATAAATAATAATTTTGAGTATAAATAAACTTAATATAGAAAGACATGAATTAATAGATAATAACTAAATTAATACATAAATTATAAAAAACAATTGAATCAGTCATCGGCTTCTTCTTTATTGTCTCCAAAAGTATTAAACCATTGATGAGAAGTCGAGGCCTGAAAGACAATTTGATTAAAATTACATTTAATCGTTTGATAGGGTTACTCA
>JAQGAR010000083.1:0-26375 GCA_034697865.1 Oribatida sp. | reverse complement strand
TCGGATGTAAACCATGTCTGTCCCTTCATAACAATATCGTTGGGAGGACTGTGCGCTGCATTGCTATCCGAACTCCAAACAGTTATGGTTTGATTGGGTTTAACGACAATTGATCGGTGAAACTTGAAATGTGTGTCCAAATCGCCAGCGTTTCTGATGAGTTGCCAACCACTGAGAGACACCTCTTTGTCGCCCTTATTGAAAATCTTGACGAACTTTCCCTCCTGGTCGTGATCTGATATCTCGATGTCATTCTTGGCATTCGAGTTGACAACAATGTCGACAACATTTTCTTCTTCCTGAAGAAAAACGGTTCGCTTCCTTTTGGCACCTCTTGGAGTGTAAGTACGCGGAGACACGACTCGACTTCCAGAGCTGACCACAGGTGAAGACTGAGGCGAAGAAATGTTGAGTCGAGACTCTTCCCCTTCCAATAGTTTTCTGTAAGCACTGATTTCCATATCCAAAGCTATTTTGATGTCCAGTAAGTCGTGATATTCACTCAAAATGCTCTTAATTTCATCCCTGAGTTGTTTGATCTGATCGTCTTTTGCGTTGAGAGCATTTTCCTTCCATTCCCTCTCCTGTTCGATGAGGCGTTCCAAGTCTTTGATGCGATTGGTTAGCGACTGATTAATGGATTCGATTTGACTCAACTTCGAAATATTTGATTCTAACTTATTCTTCAGTTGAGTAAATTCATTAGTCATAACGTTTGAAGAACTATTCTTCTTATCCAAAGCATTCTTCAACTCTTGAAGTTGTGTTTCATATTTGCGTTCGATGTCTTCCCTATTCATTCTGAGCTGTGCCTCATTTTCTTCCCTCAACTCTCTGAGTTCATCAGCCAATCGTTGTTCGTATTGCTCTCTGATCTGGTCGTTAATCACTTCGGTAATCTCTGTCTCTTGAGTGATACGAGTTTCTTCCATCTCCTTTTGATGGACCTGTTCTTTGAATTGAATGTCTTCTGACAAACTTTGGATTCGATTTTCGAGGTCCACCCGAAGAAGTGTCTCTTCTTGTAGTTGTTTGCGAATAGTGGCCAACTGTTTCTCAAGGCTATCGATATCCGATTTGGCTTCTTTGAGGTCATCTTCAGCTCTCTTTCGGTCCCCAATCGCTTGATTCAAACGAGATTTTAATTCTTCTACATTTGACTCCAAATTGTTGATTCTCTTGTCAGCCACTGATATCTCTTTATCTCTTTTATTGAGTCTTAAATGATATAAAGAAAGTGATTCATTAGTTTGTGTTAATTGAGTGGCAAATCATGACATGTAATGACAAGAATGTGATAATAAGTGATAAAAGCCATCTAAACACAGGTATTTATAAGTTAAGGCCAATAAAAGTGAAAATTTAGCTCAAATCTAGTAATTGTTTAAATACCGTAATCGTCAATAAAATGAGCAAATATTTCACTGATTTGTGGAGTAATTCAATAGAAAACTATTTGAAGAACTCTTCAATTATTTAACACAAAAATGTTGTCATAACTTTCAAATAACATTCAAATAAGTGCTTAAAAATAAATAATTTCATAATTTCGTCACTTTTCCGCATATTTTAAAAAATAAAATATTTTAGTTTTGGATCAATAAAATCGTATAATTCAAATGAAATTAAATGTCAGATAAAAGATGTGTTAATGTCTTACTTTATGGTGAACTCATCGCAATCGTTCTGCAATTTGTTGGCCTCGATCTGAAGCCGAGCCTTATCTTTGGCGGTCTCGTCGAGAAGACGTCGGGCGTCATATAATTCCTTCTCGTAAAGCGTCTTAATAGAGACCACCTCTCGATTGGAGGTCTCGTGAGTGGACTGGACTTGAAGTGTGAGCCGACTGTTTTCGATCTCCAAATGTCTAACTTTTTCGATATAATTGGCCAAACGGTCGTTAAGACCCTGTAATTCGGTTTTCTCTTGAAGTCGTGAGAGTCGTGAGGGCGAAAGAGGGCTGACAGGCCTTTCACTTGAGCTGACCTGCTCCCCTGTCGAGGCCGAACTGGTAATGGTAGTGGTGGCGGACTTCTTATGAGATTTCGACGCCATTTCACCGAATACTTGTTTTTAATTAATTATTAGAAACTAATAACAATTAGAAAACAATAAATCAATATTTAAATCGATGAACAAATGCTTCAATTGTTTAAATACCGGTTCAGTCGCTTTCTGTGGTTGACTGCAATGTTGTTTGTGAGACCGCACCCAAACTCAGCCCAAACCCAACCCTTTCCCAACTCAACTAAACGCCTATTTGTTTCCGGCATTCAGGCAGTGAAAGCGCGCGCATTTCAACTCTCTTCACAACAGAATTTCAATTGAATTCAGTTTTGTTTAAAACAAATTCTTATTAATTTAGAACTTATTTAATGATTGGTTTAATCGAAAACATTTTTGTTCTTCAAATCTAATTAAAGATATTATTGTCTTAAAGAGTATTTCTTAATTAGTGGTAATTCAAAGAAATATTTTCAATAAAATGGTTTTAAGCAAAGAAAAGATCAAGAATTTGGAAGATATGGCAAATGTGTTGCGAATCGAGTCAATAATGTCGACAAATGCGGCCAAATCAGGTCATCCGACATCTTGTGCATCGATGGCAGAGTTGATCACAGTTTTGTTCTTTCATACGATGAAATATTCAGCAAAAGACCCGAAGAATGCGTCTAATGATCGGTTCGTTTTAAGCAAAGGTCACGCGGCACCCATTCTTTACTCGGCCTGGGCTCACACCGGACTCTTTCCACCCAAAGAAGTAATGAATTTACGCAAAATAGATTCAGACCTTGAAGGACATCCCACTCCTCGTCTTAATTTCATAGATGTGGCCACAGGTTCTTTGGGTCAAGGCTTGAGTGTGGCCGCGGGGATGGCATATGTCGGCAAATATATTGACAAAGGTTCATATCGAGTGTACTGTTTGATAGGTGATGGAGAGGCAGCTGAGGGTTCAATTTGGGAGGCGCTCTCATTTGCCTCCATCTATAAACTGGATAATTTGGTCGCTATATTCGATATAAACCGTTTGGGACAGAGTGAACCGACTCCTTTTGGCCATCAAATGGATATATATCTGAGGAAATTGAAAGCATTTGGTTTCGAAGCCCATGTAGTGGATGGGCATAACATTCAAGTGCTCTGTGAAACGTTAGATAAGTATTCCAAAGTAAAAGACAGACCTCAAGCACTTGTTGCTCAAACCTTCAAAGGTAAGGGGTTTGTTGGCATTGAGGACAAGGATGGTTGGCACGGAAAGCCATTGGGGGAAAAGGCCGATGAAGTTATCAAAGCTCTCACTCAGAAAATATCGAATCGAAATATTTCCTTCGAAGTAAAGCCGCCCTCAAAAGAGGACTCCTCTAAAGTGGAACTCAATTCTGTTAAGCTCTTTGAAGCGCCTAAATATAAGTTAGGGGATAAGGTATCAACACGACAGGCATATGGCCCGGCTCTAGTCAGTCTCGGCAAGACTTGCGACAGAGTCATAGCAATGGATGGCGACACCAAAAACAGTACTTTTGCTGAAGTTTACAAAAAGCAATTTCCTGACAGATATATCGAATGTTATATCGCCGAACAGAATTTGGTTGGCGTCGCCATAGGGTGTGGATGTCGTAACCGTAGTATTCCATTCTGCTCAACCTTTGCTTCGTTCTTCACCCGAGCCTTCGATCAAATAAGAATGGGAGCTATTTCTCAGGCAAATATCAAATGTGTTGGTTCTCACTGTGGAGTCTCAATTGGAGAGGATGGGCCCTCACAGATGGCTTTAGAGGACATTGCAATGTTCCGTTCCATTCCGAACTCTTGTGTTTTTTACCCATCCGATGCGGTTTCCACGGAAAGAGCGGTCGAATTGGCGGCACAGACTCATGGGATCGCTTTCATCCGAACATCGCGACCAAATCTTACCACAATTTATAAACCGGATCAGAAGTTTGCAATTGGAAAGGCTATGGTCATCAGACAGTCAAAAGAAGACAAAGTATTACTGATAGGGTCCGGAGTGACACTTCATGAGGCACTTTCAGCTGCAGAACAATTAGAATCGAAGCATAAAATCAAAGCTCGAGTTATCGATCCCTTCACTATTAAACCCATTGATATCAAAACCATTGCTTCAAATGCTAAGGAATGCGGCGCTAAAGTTGTCATATCAGAAGACCATTACCCCCAAGGAGGTATAGGAGAGGCCATTATTTCAGGGTTGGCGCTGAATGGAGATCATATCAAATGCCGTCATTTGGCGGTCAAAGAGATCCCAAGAAGCGGACCTCCACAGGCACTTATCGATAAATACAGAATCGGCGCCAAAGCTATCATTGAAGAAGTCCTTCAATTCAAATGATATTATATTTTAGTTCTTTTTTAAAATCTCGAACCCATTAATCGATTTAAATATTTATTAAATTATTATAATTTTGTACAAAAATCTAAAAATTTGTTTAATAAACTAAAATGATTTTTAAAAATTTTCTTATATTCAATGAAATTTTTTCTGAATTTCTTAGAACTGAATTTTCATCTCGTTTTTTGCTTAAGAATTCAATGACATCGCTATAAGTCTTAGGATATGACTTTGCTTTTCATAAAAATAATTCTGAGAAGTTTTAATTAAAATGAATAAAATCAATTAAAAAGTATAAAATGTTTGAGAGACTTTCTTTAACCGATTCCTAAATTATTTGAATTTTAAACCAATTAATTAAAATCAATTCGAAAGTAAAGTCTATGGACTCAATAAATCGGTTGCGAAAAGTTTGTTGAAAGCGTTGACTTAAAACAATTGAAACTCAAAGCAATTGATGCGAAAACCAACAAAAAGTGTGGAATCGATCAAAACTATAATACAATGAAATGTATGTTGAATTCAAATTAACGAATGATTTTCGATTGAGATCTGATTTGAGGAAACGGAGGAATGGCATTACTATGCGTTTTATGCGACAACACATTAACCAGTGTTTATCTGTTGAAGGTTTGCCGATTCACGCACTCTGTCTATGATATCAGCAAAAATAAAAACAAAATTATATTTTATTTGATCCGTCCGTTTGCAAGGGAACAGTACTGTTGTAAGCAGTCAAACAAATGCTTCGTCACTTCAAAAGCAATTATATTAACAGACATTAAAATGTATTTTACATTATTTTTATTATTTCGACTCAAATACTATAAAAGATTTCTACCGAATGACAAGCGATTTGACTTCAAAACCAGTCGACTATAGTCTGTGATTCGGGCTTTACTTCAGTCAACTTCGAGTATTTCATAGTTTGATTGACTCTCAGATCGCATCCAAAAAATATTTTTTGTTTGACTTTTTCTCTTCATTTCTTATCAGTTATTCAATGCAAGAACAGAACAGTCAGTGTTTGCGGTGAGTTTGCATTCAATTCATTTATTCTTCAATTGTTTTGTTTTAGTTATAATTTTAAGTCTAATTTATTTATTATAATTATATAAAATAAAGTCAATGATATGTTTGAACTATTTATTTGTCTCATTTGTCTGACCGAAAGCTTAGAATTAAAAGCCTATGCGATATATAATTGGCTGATTGACGGTCAACGACACCGTAAGTCTCCGTTCGAGACATGTTTTCTTCTTATTCTGATTGAATCGATTCTTTCAGACGAAGTTTGGACCAGTTTTACCTTATTTTGCTTTTCAGATATAAGTCATTCGATAGCTTTTAATTGATTTCTTTTTCTTTTTTTTTACAAATGAGTCGCTTTTGAATTTCATATCATTTGATAAATAGAAAGACAATTTTCTTATGCATTTATCAATAGTTTAGGTCATCTAAACTAAAATTCTAATTAATTATTTACGCAAACCTTTTGCAAAGTTAGACAAAATTTTCGAAGGAATAAAAATAAAAGTCTGGTTTTCCTAAAATATAAGTTTGAGAGTAATTTAAATGATTCGCTTTAATGTTATTAAATAAGTGTCAGATAAGTTTTGGACCGAAATCCAAGAATTGATTTGTGGATCAAAAGTAAAATAAGTAATAAAATATTTGAATTGAGTTTTTGTCTTGATGCTAATCTGAAACTCACTTTTCCGTTGAGGAAATAAACTCGGATTCGGTTTTATAGACAAGTCTTGTCTGAGTTTTTCTGCTCAAATTTTCGCGAATACTAGAATTGCTGTGCAAAGTGTGTGAGCTCAGCACAGGTGCTCGTATGACATGCATAGCATAACATTGCAATGCAAGCAGAGATGCTTTCGTTATATTGGGGCAAAAATACTTAATATATTATACAAGTTTAGCAAAACTGCATTTGAGTAAAGGCTAGGGCTGTAATAAGTTAAGGTCACAAATACTGGAGAGCCTTCTTTCAGTTCTTCTTTGAGTCTTCACATTTTTCTCGAAAAGCGAGTGTAAGGAAAGCCATGAAGTAGTCTTACGTGCCAAACGCACAACCATTTAGTCAATCGAAAAATATTTACAGAACTGGTTATGAAAATCATCGAATGAATTATTCCTTTATTTATCATTGGATTGGACTCAGAAACTCTTCTTCAATGGTCACAAATACTGAGTTTTCCTCAAAGAATTGAGTTTCGAAAGTAAATCATCGATAAATTGATTTGAAGTTTGAGTCGAAAGCAGTCATTCAATGCATTAGAACTTTGTTTGTAAATTATAGGAGTTTTAGTCTTTTGGTTGAAATTAAAAGAAAGGTTTTCCTCTGATTTTCATTGTGTGGATGTCTCGGATCTCAGCGGGTGAGTGGTGAGAGTCTGACGATAATATTTAAAGTATTGGAGAGTTCGTGGCCAACAAAAGCACTCATGTAGTGAACACGTGCTTCAAATTTAGCCACTGATTGAGCCAATGCTACATTTCTTCTCTTCCTCCGCATATAAGTTCAGTCCTGTTCTCGATATATATCTATTCTCCAGTTAAGAGTAAATTCCCCTGAGATATAGTGGGACCAATCGAGACGGGGCGGGCAAATGTTGTGTTTGAGAGCTATCAGGTAAAAGTGAGATGCCTCTAAGCAATCAGAGAAGAGACAGAGCAATGAAGCCAAGTGTGTGCAACAGCACAGCACTGCTAAATCGTTTCAAACACTAGTTTAGTGCTCGACTGCATCGCATACCTGACCATCAGATCGTCACCTGTCAGACAATCGTTCTCTTCCTGATTAACGCTTACATTATTTCATTTCATTATTGTTTAAACTTTTCAATTATTCAGAACTGGATTTCAATTCTGTAATCAGACTCTTATGAGATTTGATATCAAATTATTGAATACCGTTAATGAAACAGATGCACAGCCTATTCATTGATTGTGTCGTCTATTTCAAGGTAAGCCATCACTTCTATTTCCAATAGAAAATTATTTCTTTTATTATTTAAATAGAAAATGATTTAAAATCAAAACGTGTTTAAAACAGAGTCGGAAAAAGTTTTGATTTGTTGCGAAAAAATCACAAATAGTTGTAAAAAATCAGGAGAGAGAGAGAGAGAGAGAGAGAGAGAGAGAGAGAGAGAGAGAGAGAGAGAGAGTTAAAAATTTCGGTCAAAGACAAAGCGCCTCAAAATTAAGATCCTTATTCGGTGAGCAAAATCCTCACCACTCGACTCATTTTGAATCTGATGTTCCACTTTTGCCTCTTTTTAATTTCTATTAATTTTCCTTCAGTTCAGATGAGATTAGATTTTAGTTTTTCTTAATTTTTCTCATTTCTCGAAATTTGAAATATTTTTCATTTTATCTGAATTTTTGGATTTTTGTAAATCAGCACATTTTAAGTGGCATTTAATCTTTCATAAGTTTTAAATCAAATTATGATTAATTTTGTTGCGAAGTTGTGCGCACAGGTATACCGTATTCATCGCAAGCTATCCAATAGTTGGAGACATATTCAGAACTAATTTTCCTCTCAGATATGAAACGCAATATTTCGCCTCATTTCCAGTTAAATAATTCTTTATTTCCTAAATTATTTATATTTTAAATTTATATATTTCATAGATTATGTGGAAGTTATGTATTTGTCTACTTTTGAGAAGTCGATGGAGAGGTTTGTCTGCTTTTGTTTATCTTTGAGGTGAAAACTCTAAACTAATAAAATAGTATTAATATTATGCAAACCATTCGTTGTCTTATTTCGCACACAAATAATAAATATTTAAGAGTTAAGTATAAAAGTTTGTCAAACAATAGTATAGTGTGTGGCGAACGCCACAAATAGGTACAGTTTGCGATTAAGGCCTGGGGCGCCGGTGCGCGGGCAAGACTAGCCCTGGCCTCTTGATCGGAATGCTGTCAGGACCACATACCACTGGGCCCGATATACCGGTTCTCGATGGGTGACTCTATTGCCTGTGAGCCTCTCTCGGCTCAAAAGTCTACTTTGATATTATCTCAGAGTAAAAGCTATGATGGGCTCATGTGATGGCACAGCTATTAGCAGTTCGATAAGGGGTCACAACTCAAAAGCACTTCACGTTTAGAGTCAAACCAAACTTAACGAAAGTTAATACCAAAAAGTTTTACTAACGGAGAGACTACGCCATAAAATTGACTCCTGACTAACACCAAGATTCAATTATTTATCGCTGGTTGCCTTAAATCTAAAGGTTTGTAATTAGACTTGAATTCAATGAATTCATTTTATTAGAAACTCGTTTTTTCAAACACCTATCAAATTATTAATTCAAAGACTTCTTATCGCAAAAAATAAACTTAAATATAAATTAGTTTAAAACGTTTCTCATTTGTAAGTCAGTGATTAATCGCATCCTTAATCACATCCAACATATTATTGAGTTAATAGTTAAATAATAACAAAATGATTTGTTTAAATATCAGCAAAGAGTCTCATAGACTGATATATTCCGAGTCATTTTAATATCAGCAAAAGATAGCCAACGCTTGGAATCAAGTGATTTCAAGTATTTAATAAATATCTTATAATTCGATTGACACTATTTCATGTGATTCAACACTATTTCAAATGTATTCCAAACTTTTTTAAAATGAATTGTAATTTCATGAGAATTGTTTTGAACGGATAAACAGTTAAGACTTTCCGCTAAACGAATATATTATGCAAAATAGTTATTACTATTATTATTGTTAATTGAATCAAACCGTATGTATGAATGTCTCGAATAAATCGTTTAATAATACCTTTGAGTCTCTGATTACAGGTTTTAACGAATAAATAATATTAAAATAGTCTGAGATTTATATTGGACTGACATTTTTCTTATTTTACAGAGTATTTGTCTAACTTTGTGGTCAATTATGGATAATATGGTGTATTAAATGAGGAAATTTGCGAATATATACACAAAAATGGTTGTTTTCGACCTTTGATTTGTCGTTAAATAAAGTTATTTACGATAATATGTGAGCCAAAGAAGGAGTTGTTATTTTCTTTGGTTATCTAGCTGTATGAGTATAATGAGCCACATCATAAAGCTAGGTTACCAAAGTTAACAACAATTCTCTATTCATCATTAGACCAGAGTTACATTGGTGAGTTCATTAAGCTCTCTAATCAATCACAAATCTATTCTTTCTATTTATTATTAACCACTTAATTATTGATAATTAATTGAATTCTGTTCCCAATGAACCCAATTAACCACTTTTGCTAACATTTTATTAATTGTACGAACACTTAATTAAATAATTTAATTATCAACAGATTTGTCATATTTTGTGACAGATTTTAAAAAGAAATAATTGAATAATTAATTTGAATAAAACCTCAAAACCAAATTTGGTTTCTTTTTTCAAATTAATAACATTTTCGCCCAAAAACTTAAAATCAATTAATGAGAAGTGAAATAAGGAATTAAAAATTGAACACAACTTTGAGATCAGAAAAATAAAAAAGTTTCTCACAAACTATAAAAAAAAATTATTACATTTATTCGTTTTTAATCTTATTTTAATTTATTGATAAAATATAAGAAAATTTGTTGTTTAATATTAAGAGATAATATTCGGGTTATATTAATATCGATGGTCTTCAGTTCAGTTCAAAGCCATTCCAGTTTATTCCCAAATCAGACGCTCCCAGAGTTGTGAAAATACTATAAATTTATTTATTAGATAAAAAAACTGTCGGTTTTCCCAAAATTTCAAAATTATACAAATATTTGAGAATATATTTGAATTGGTTTGAAAAGTACCCTGCCCCACTCAAAGCCAGTCTTTAGCAAATATTATAAATTATAATAATGAAGAATGAATCAATGAATAAATTAAATCGCGGCTAATTTTTAAAGCAAGTGAATCGAACTGACATTTTTAAAATCGTTAATCATTGACCAAGCAATTAAAACGAACAAGTTTGGACCCATTAAAACCAGAACTAACCTCAGGAAAAGAAATAACAAGCGAAATTTGGAAACCAAACTAAGAAAGTTTATCTCTATTCCCTCCCAATTAACTTAAACAAAAATAAGATAATATTTAAAATGTTAAACTAGTTTTATCTTGGTTGCATTTGGCCATTTAAATAGATTTGTGGAGATATATTTAACTAAGTTATTATCTTGTTCCATTTCCTAATATTTCCAAATAACCACTTCTTGTGTCGAAATATTGTTTTGGTTTTTAGTATAAATATTCAACAAATTGTCTGAAAATAAGTGAATTTAATTTTTTTATTTGCGTTAATCAGAGTTAATAGCAGTTATTTTGATGTGAACTTGCATTCATTAAAGCATTAATACATTCAAAGAATTTCATTATTATAGTGGACCAAAAAATGAGAGTAATAATGAAGGTTAGTCTCGCCAACACTCAGCACAGGTATTCAGTACAGGTATACCACTCCAATGTTCACATTTAAACCAATTTGACTTTAATACAAAGAAACAATTTTTTTATTTTAAATAATTTTATGTAAAATAATGTATTTTATAAAAATTTAATTAAAGAAATAAATTTTATAACAATTTATGATTTTATTTAAACAATAAATTAATGAAAAACTATTGAAAACAAGTGATTATAAAATCCGATTTCTGTCTGCAAATGAAGTGTTGTCTGAACCGAAAGCATTGGACGCATGACTTAATTCCTCAATAAATGACTTCAAGTTATGGACATTAGTTCCGCCCAAAAGAACTTTGACTCCGAGCAAAGTTTTGTTCAGTTCATAGACAACACACGACTCTTCATAAGTAGTGCCGCCGATAATAAACACAATGATTTCTTGTGGTCTTTCTCTCAATTGAATTGTTCCCAAATATGGGTAAAGAACTTCTTTGAGGCGAGACTTCGACAAGTCTTCGATTATCTCTTTTAGTAGTGGGGAATGTTGTGTATAAATGTTTTCAACGCCTTTGAGGCCTTTAATCATCTTTTTTGTGAATGACTTCACTTGTTCTGTGCTGAGCAATTCGGAGGCACTAATAGGCGTTTGGCGTTTAGTGCCGGCAAAAGACAACACATGAGAGACCAACTGTCAAACCATTCAAAAAAAGAAAAAATATATTATTTAAGGAATAATTGAAAATCTTTTGAATGAATACTTTTATTTGTTTATCACTAATCCCTCTCTTCCTCAGCAGTTCTGTAATGCCGTGAATATCATTATTACTGTTCTTTTCAAACCTCAACGCGTATAACATCGAGAGTCGAATTGCGTCCAAATCTTTGATTTTATCACTTGATATGAGTCGTCGCACTTTCTGTCCGCGTTTTCATCAAAATCAAAATCAATTAAAATATTTTAAATTATTGAAATGAATAATACTTTGAGAGATTCTGAGTGTTCGGACTGACAGACCAATTCCTGTTCTGTTTCCGAGACTTCGAATAAATTATTTTTGGAAACGAGTCGAATGAGTTCATCGATAAGAGTCAGGTGTTTAGTGACAGCGCCCGACATCTTCTTGAATTGTGGATAGGATTCGATGAATGATTTCATGTCAGTAATTGTTTCAATTTTCTTCTGACTTTTAGTCTTGGTTTGGAACTCATCCATCAGTCCCTTAATATTGGCACAGATTTCCCCGTAATTTAAATACAGATTCTATTAATTGAAAATCAAATGATTTGAATAATTGAAACAAAGATAATGAATACAAACCCTTTCATAGAAGTCGTCGTGTTCTTGTGATAATACTACTTCCCTGAGCTCTTTGCTTATGCCGGGAACTTCAGCCAAGTTGATTCGATTGTTATTAATGGTAAGCAATTCGTGTAACATCGCCTGATATGTCCACTGATTCACACAAATTAAACATTAATACAAGACTTAGAAGAAAATCAATGGTTGAAAACCTGATTCAGAAGAGGGGTTATTGGATCAAACTTTCTGTCCAAAATCAGCAAAACTGGCGGAACAGAAGATTCGGGAATATTGGAATGATTTAATCCGCTTTTTCTGAAATCAAAGAGAGAGCCCTCTCTGGCAATGGTTTGTCTGATATTTTCTGCCAAACGTTTACATAAATCGCTATTTGATTGGTATCTTATCGTTGGGTTTCGTCTTAAAGAAAGCAAAACACTTATAATCGAATCGGTTGTCCTCTGAAGTGCAGAAGTATTCCAATTCTTAAAGCCGTGGTATGTATTGGTTATATTGATTGAGAATAGATGGGGACTGACAGCTAAGTAATCGCTGTAAAACTCCTGAACATCTTTGACGGCTTCATATTCGTCGGCCTCAGCCAAAGACTTGATGTCAGTTTTGCTGATTATATTAGAGAAGAAGATGTGGTACTGACCAAAACGGGGTCGACTCAACTCTAGTCTAAGCAAATCAATGTTCTGTTGTGTCGGACGAACGAAGACAATTGCCTTAAGATATTTCATCGGTTCTGTGATTCGACTCAAGTTATCGATGCGTTCAAAGAGATAGACCTCTTTCTGAAGCATTTCTGACTGCAAACAGACTAAACTGACACAACTTATCTGAAATCAACAACATTTTCGTTACTCATTTTAAATGTGAATTTAAATTTTAAATAAAAACGAACCGTCTCTTTATCCATTAACAACACTTTGAGGCCGACTCCACATTCTTCTACCATTTTGTTTAAATAGAACTTTACCGAAGCGATCACATCCATTGTCACTGAAATCAATTGAATTGAGTTTACGGTATTGAAAGTCAAAACAATGTTTACTCCTTCGCTAACATCTCTCTACCCATAAACACCGTCTTCTTTCATATAAATCCAATTTATTTAATTAAACCATAAATTAATTAAAAGACACAAATTAAACCAATATTTTTTAATTTAGAATTATGAATGTTCTGTCTAGATCAATTTTTGTACCTTGCCAAATTATTTATCACATCTTTGCAAGAATTGAGACATAGCTTATGAGCGAAGCAATAAAAGAATTGTCATTTATCGAGTGATAAATATTAGATAATTGTGACTGATAATTTGTCACTATATAAATTAACTGAAGTCATAATTTATCAGACTAATAGTTTGAATTGTGGTGAGTCATGTATTCAAATTTACTAATGATTAATGATGTATTAAAATTCAACAAGCACAGTTTTGCCCATTTTCAATTTAATGAATTGCTTAAAATTATTTTCAGCCTTTAATTAATGGGAAGTTTTTCATCGAAAACAATGGAAATCCCGGCTTCAGTCAAGAGTTATGTCGACGACTTGGTTAAGACCAAGAAAGTGGTCGTCTTTTCAAAGACTTATTGTCCGTATTGTACGAAAGCTAAGAAGGCTTTAGAGAAATACTCGATAATTAGCGGACAGTATGTCGTCGTTGAGATCGAAAACAGAGACGACTGCTCTCAAATTCAGGAATATATGAAACAACTGACCGGCGGTTCTTCGGTTTGTTAATGCACTGAAATTATCAATTTACTAAACAACTATTTCAGGTGCCCCGAGTCTTCATTGACGGACAGTTTATTGGAGGCGGTGACGACACGGCCCGACTCGACGCCAACGGAGAACTCAATAAAAAACTCATTGAATGCAATGCTTTGAGTCAATGATTGATTGAATTAGTTTTGCAAATGTTTGTCAAAATTGAATCCATTTCTAAGTTTTAATAATTTATTATTAATTTAAAAACCGATTCAATTCTATTAAAGCATTGAATTTATTTTGAATTGAATTAAACCAAATAAACAAATTTCAAACATAATTATATTAATGACTCAACTTTTGACTAAAATCTTAATACTTTTGTTAATAATATTATTGATTGCATTCGATTTAAGATTAGAAGTGTTGACAAATATTGTGTCCAATAGTAAAACGATTCAAATTTGTAGTTATTTGGTGATTGACTTATGAAGTGCTAAAATTCCAGTTAAGCCTTCGGTTCAAGTAATTGATATGTCTTCTGATGAGCTCTAAGTTCCAGTTATTGGACTTACTATTGCTATAACTATTAGATAATTGTTGCTCGATGAATATTATTTCATTGTCTTTGAGTCGATTGGATTCATTTGGAAACCACTTAACGGTGGAAACCAAAAGAAATCTTCTGTGAATATAAAGGGATTCCTGGTCTGTATATAACGATAACAAATCATTCAATAATTGCATTTCCGACGACAAAAACGAATAGAATTGAGTTTTGGTTTCCATTGAAACCGAATCGCAATTGTTTTCAATCGGAAGAATGAAATTCTTGTGAATATGTGTTAACACGAATTGTCGGAATTGATAGCAACTGAAGTCCGAAACGTGTGTTTCTAACCAACACTTCGTAACCACGAGATCACAGTTCAGTTTCTGACAATTTATTCAATCCATTAGTTATTTAAATTAATCTACAAATTAAGTCTCACCTCAAGAGAGTTGTCGAACATATTTTTGATTATCCAAATGCGATGACTCCATGAGTGGTAGTTTCGATGATAACGACTCGAGGCATCTAAAGTCACTCTCAACTCATCTGTAATCAACTGATCGGAAAGCGTCTCAGATTTCATCAGATATTTTAAAAGCCATTCTCTAAAAGAAGCAAAAAAGAAATTAAATGGGAATCGAGTAATAAATGGGAATTGAGTGAAACAGACCGGTGCCAGAAGTTGTCTCCAGATTTAGGCTTTCGGGTGAGTATGACTTCCGAGAACCTGAGTTCTACCAAAGGTTTTATATAACCCTTTTCTACCAATTCTTTGCTATCATTTAATTATAGATTAAATAAAATAAATGAAATGTTTAGAGATGATTACCGCGCACTCCACGCAGTGGTCAGATCAGGATTTATGAGAAGAAGAGCTCGGGTCCACTCATTGATAGAATCGTGACCTGCAACACACAATATTTAGGATTGGCTCAGAATAAAGACTCAAATAATTACCGATTCTATTATTATTGATTCGCGAGTCTAAGAACTTTTGATAACTGTATTGATAGAGATGTCGGACACACCAACTCTCGAGACCTAATCGGTGCTCCACATGAATCACAGGACTCTTATTGCAAACCGAATCTTCGATTGGAATAATATCGAATTCCAAACTATAAATTGAAGGAAAATAACCATGCTCAAATTGATCAAATGTATGGAAAGGCAAAATACAGACATTTGTGGATCCCTTTTAAAGATCAGATTCAAATCGTGTAAAATTCTTTGAGATAACGAGTCGTTTGCGAAAGACATTAGAAATCTGTTTCCACGGATTTCTCTTTAATTGTTATTGAAATTCAAAACCATTTGACTTTTGCCTCAAATATTAAATTACATAATCATTAGACATGAGTTGAAAAGCAATAAACGAGGAAAATCGCAAAATTTAATTCAACGCACGTTCAACCTGAGGGACCGATCATTAAACCATTGAAAGCCACACTAAACTTTAAAACCATTTTAGAGAGCATTTGTTTAAATGGTATGAATCGCTGGCTTAACCAATATTCCACAAATGGTTTTTATCTAAAATATGTTTTCCACTCAATACAATTCTCTTGGTTTCAATTTAATTAGTGTTAAAAGCATTTAAACTATTTGACCTTGTTAATTATTCAGCAATATGATTAATATTTAATTTTGAAAGTTCAATTGAGAAGTTTCTAAATAAAAGTATCGAATTTAAGTGGATTTGAAGCGACTGTTATTATGATTGCATCGATTTATTCCAATATATTTGAATATTCCCTTCAATAACATAACACGTGTTGGGCTTTAAATGTGATTTAAACGTCAAATTTGTAAATAAACAACTTGTGAATCATATTTCAGTTTGTTTTTTAATGAATGAGCTGGTTATTGTAAACTAAGTCAAATGACAATCGACTAATATTTGTTACTAAAATGGATGCCAATTATTTGCGGTCCGATTTGGAGGCTTTTCTTAAATCATTTGAAAGTAATTCAATAGATTTTAAAAACTTTGGTTTCATTGATCCACAAAACATGGATCAGTTATGGATCGACCACTCGATTAATAATCGATTTATTCCTCAAAATACAGTGAAAAACAAATCGATGAAAAGTGAGATTAAAATAATTGACTTTAAATTGGAGTTGAAATCAGTTTTGGATATGTTTTCTGAATTTAACCAAAAAGTGATTAATTTGAGCCAAAATATCAATAATTGTGATCAGAATCAATGGATTTCATCCATAACTCAATTTAATGACCAAAAAGTGGTTTTACAACAAAAACTTTCGACAATTGAGTCCAAAATTCCTTCGATTGAGAGAAAAATCAGAGAAAATAAAAGAAAAAGAAGTAAAAAATTTAACAAAAATATTAGACATAAAAATCTCTTAAATGAAAGTTTGAAAACAAAAACTCAAGAAATAAATGAATGGTTCGGAAGCATTCAAACGCCAAAACTCACACAAAACCAAAATACTATAAAATGTGATAAAAATAATGAAATAATTGGAGTAAAGAGAAAAATAAATATAATAAAACGGAAACTTAAAAAATTGAACAAGGTGGAAAGGCTCAGGAATTCACTCAAAGCCAGGGCTCAGCGAAGAAATCAAGTGATTAGCTTTGAAAATGAGAACAATTTTAATGTAAAACTGAATGAAATACGAAATGAATTGAATGAAAACCTCAATAAATATCGAGAAGAAGAAAATCTTATAAATAATAAGATTAAAAGCGAGTCTCAAAAGCAAATCAATGATAAAAACCTCCAGAATTTGGATGAAATTAATAAAGAAGTGCTCAGAATAAGTGAATCTCTGTTTGGAAGTGAACCCTTTCCTCAACAAAATGATAGCCAATCTCTCAAGAATTGGCATTTCTTTGAGAGATGTCATCAAAATATTGAAAATATGATTGCGATTAGGAATTCGTGGGACCGGTATCTCGATATCAAAGAAGGAACTGCTATTCCCCGACATTATGTAATGCCTAACAATAATCCAAACGACGAGTGGAAACAATATTCAGAAAAATAATAAAAATAATTTTTTGTTAATAAATAAATAAAAACTTTTATTCGAAATATTGTCTGTAAATCAAAAACAGTTAACAACTCATAAGCAATGAGTTAACGACCCCTGAGTTAGCAAATTGGTTGTTGCATGATGCATTTTATTCTGAAACGAGCATCTTCATTTTATTTTCTGTTCGAATTCTATTGATTTTAATCGATTTTTTTGAGTCGACTGAAGAAAATCAAGTGAGTATTGGATGAAATGCCGGTCGAAAAGAAAGGGCGAAATGAATCGAGTAATCAAAGCAATAGTGACCATAAAAATAGTGCCATCAGTTCTGATACTCCACATTCAAGTGGTGTTCAGATAACAGCTCTGAACCACGAGAGTAGAAGAAGTGCTTTCTCGCCATATAGAGTCAGTAACCAATAGATATTCTCAAATTTATCTAATTTTCTGAATGAATGAATGAATAGCCTTCGACAGTTCTGACAAATCTGCAGAGGGGGAACATCCAGACCCAGACTCCCACCAATTGGCCCGAAAGAAGTATACACCAGTTGTCAGCGATGGGCGAACTCTTTAGTCAACATTTAGGTTCTTATTATAATTGTTTTGTTTTTGAACTACAGTTAAACCGAAGTCATTAAAAATCAGAAGACGAAAGTGTAGTAATCGATGAGTTGGACGACAATGGCTTAACACCTCTTTTATGGGCGGCCTCTTATGGACAGTTACCGACTGTTAAACTACTGATTTCAAAGGGAGCCGATCCCCACATTAGTGGAAAACACGGCGAAACTGCTCTTTTGTTGGCTGCGGCTAACGGTCACCTCCATGTTCTTAAAGAACTCATTGTTCACGCTGTCAATGTCAACCAAACCGATGAGGTCTGTTCATAATTTAATTAATAGCTGAGAAGTGGTCTCATATTTGAATGTTTTGACGAAAGGACGGCAATTCTGCGCTAATGTTCGCTGCGTTCGGAAATCACGCACTTTGTGCCAATGAATTACTCAAAGCCGGCGCCGACACCACTCTTGAAAATAGTAATTTGGACACTGTTTTTAGCATAGCTGTCAAGAAAAAGAGTAAACAGGGTTTGTATTCCCCGACAGTTCTTTCATTTAACTCAATATTTGATAATTGATTTTTGTGTGAATTCCCAACTTTACTGATCTTTCCATTCCTTTTATGTTTAGTGCAAATTATCTTGGAAAAACATATTCTCCAGCTATTCAACTGACAATAACTAAGCACGCACATTTTATAATTGATTTTATTTACTCTAAAGAGTTGTAAATATAATTCTAATTATTTATTGAATTTTATAATTTATATCTTTATTTACAAATTTTTAATAATAAATTAAATAAATGTTTCGAATATAAAAAGTATGGTTCAGATACTTTTTAGTTGAGAGCAAAAATTGTTTCAAGAACAATTAAATAAGGTTAAATTTAAATTAAATTCTCAATAATTGGAACTTAAAAAAATAATTGGAGGTGAAAGGAGTCATACACTCTTTTATTATTGAACGGTCCCCGAAGTTTCGGTTTATTTTCATTGTAAACATGTTTTAGTGTTTTTATTTAAACTTTAATCAAACGATTCACTAAATCATATTCAATGCGTTTATCACTTATTCTTCGAAGCTCTTCGAGACTTCCAAAAACTTATTCTAATTTTCCCGAGCGATACATAAAAAAGCAGACAGAATTTGTTGAATGGGAAACACCAAAATTGCCGCAATACCAACGAAGAGTGGTTCGGTGGCGCAAATTTCCACTTTATGGTTTGGACAGAAGTTGGACACAAGAATTTCAGGGGATTAATGCACCAAATAATAAGTTACCCAGGGTTTATGTGGAACCAATCAAAGATTTCTATGTATACCGAGGCGATAGAGTTGAGATTCTGGTCGGCAGAGACAAAGGCAAACACGGGATCGTCAACTATGTGGTCACTGAACGCAATTGGGTTTGTGTCGAAGGACTTAATCTTAGATATGAATATATGGGTCAGAGTGAGAACTATGCCGGCGTCATGTCTTGTGTAGAGAAACCTCTTCTCGTGCCGCGAGACGTGTCACTTGTGGATCCGTCGGACCACAAACCCACTAAAATTGAATGGCGTTTCGATGAGGAGGGGAATCGCGTTCGAGTCTCACTCAGAACCGGACGTATAATTCCGATTCCAGTGGTGGCCGAAGAAACCAGAGATTATAAAACAAGAGAAGTCTATTTAGAACAGCCCAAAGACACGACCGCCGCTCATATGAAGAAAACTACTTTTACTCCAAAAGTAATGACTTTTGAAATGGAAATTATGGAAGAAATGGGAGTCAAAGAGGAAAGGGTTCCTTACAATATGTTTTGGTATTAATTTGAATTCAAAGCAATCATCACTTTTGTAGATAACTTTAATAAATTCGTAATTAGTTTTCAAATAATTTCTAATTTAATTCTAATAAATATTTACAAACATTTCGTAAAATTATAACTCAATTCGAAACAAACGAAAAGTCATTAAAATTGAGGGAAAATCACTTTCGATACCACATCTGGTTGTGACTCATCCGCTTAATCTTCTTCTGTAACTGCAAAATACCATAAAAGAGCGCTTCTGCTGATGGCGGACATCCTTAATATTAACAAATAATCAAAAATTTTAGAATCAAAAATATAATAAAGTGAATGAATACCCGGAACATATATATCGACGGGAACAATACGATCGCAGCCGCGAACCACTGAATATGAGTAATGGTAATAACCGCCGCCATTGGCACAACTACCCATCGATATGACCCAACGGGGCTCAAGCATCTGGTCATAGACCCGTCTGAGAGCGGGTGCCATCTTATTAGTGAGTGTTCCGGCAACGATTATAACGTCTGCCTGTCGGGGACTGGCTCTAAACACGACTCCAAACCTGTCCATATCATATCTGGGGGCTGCGATGTGCATCATTTCGACGGCACAACAGGCCAGACCGAAAGTCAAGGGCCACAATGAGTTCTTACGCGCCCAATTTAAAAGGTCGTCCACTCGGGCCAAAGCGTACTCCGCTTTTGAAGAGGTATTTTGAAATGGAGAGTACTTCCCTTTCCTATCCATCGGAAGTGTCGACGGTTTCGTCAATTCACTCGATTCATGTCTTAATTGAGTTGTAGTCAAAGCCATTGGACTTTGTTTGAAAGCTATGAGCGCTCGACTCAATTGACCTCCAAATGCACCGCAACTCACTATTAATCACCAAACAGATCAGTATTTTACAATTTAATATTTGAGGACAAAACTCACCCAATTTTGCCATTTATTTGATTTAAATAAAATCCAATTAATTTATAAACAAATCAATGAAATGTTGTTTTGATAACAACTCGAACACAGAATACGTCCGAAAATATTTGTTTATCGATTGGTTTGAGTGTAAAACACATGTTTTGAAACGCTTTTAAATAATTAATTTTATTGAATTTAAATATCTCTGGAATAATGGCTAAAAAGAGAAATTCATTTATTGTGACGGAAATCAAAGACTACCAAAAGCCAACCGATCGCATAGAAGATAGAAAAGTGACTGAAAAACCAAAAAATTTGAAAATTAAGACCAAATCGAAACCTTCAAAACCTTTAGAAAAGTCTAAATCAAAGCCTAAGATTGAGACAAATGGTAACCCAAATGGTAACTCAAATGATGACCTAAATGGTTACCTAAATGGTGACCCAAATGGTGAGACAATGAATGGCAACTTTCCGCCAAAATACAAAACAAATAGATTTCTACAGAAATGTTTTGAAAGCCGTCGCGAAAAGGGAATGATTTTATTGTCGCCAAAAGTCGAGCAAAAGATCTACAAATTGAAGAAAAGTCTTCGAAAGAAAGGTATGGACGAACCGCTAATCGTTGAAATAATTAGGAAAAGAAGGCGCGAAGAAGAAATCAAATTCAATAAAGAAGCAAGCAGAAACTGTTTCAAATGCAGACAAAGCGGTCACTTTTATGCTGACTGTCCTTTCAATAGGGGTGATAACGATGGCGTCGATATTTGTTATCGATGCGGTTCTTCTGAACATAAACTTTCCGAATGTCGGCACAAATCAAATGGATTGCCGTTCGCCAAGTGCTTCATTTGCCAAGAGGTCGGTCATCTGACCCGCGATTGTACTCAAAACTCAAGAGGTGTTTACCCCAAAGGAGGAGAATGTAAGGCATGCGGTTCTATCAATCATCTCATCAAAGATTGTCCACAAAATGAAGGTTTGAATAAAATTAATGATTTCTGGATTCGAATGATTTAAACGATTGTTTTCAGACCAAAAAATGGAAAACGAATTAACACTTCCGACCTTTGAGGGCATCCATAGTATCGACGCCGAAGAACCGACTTATTTAGAAAACTCAGTCGACAACAAAACAGATGATAAACAGAAAATAATTAAATTTTAAAATTTTATTATAAAAATGAGAGTAAAATGTATACAAATATAATAAAACAATTGAATTTCAGTTAACTTTTGTGTTATCGGAATGGCGTTCCAACTGATTAATCAATTCTGAGCTATAAATCGGTTGTGCTTTTGATATACATTTGTATAAAATTTATCGAAACAACAAATTCTTCAAAAATTTGCATAAAATTTGTGAAAATATAATGATTTTTGTGATTATTTATGAAATTTTCTGCTACTAAAAGAAGTGGCCATTTGTGTGCTGTTGCCTTCAAACTGACACATGGGTTGCCAGTTATGACCAGTATTACAACACTCGGGGTCGAAAAGCGCACAGCACACACACTCCACAGCCTTCGGGTTATCAGCTAAATAACTGCAGCAATCATTTGAATGGGTTTCGAGAATCGGAGTCTGTTTCTCTTTAGGATCAAACATTGTGTTGGGAAGACTGTACCGATTGGGCGACTCATCCCTGATATCAATCATCATTTTTTGCTTCGCATTTGTATTACATTTTCTATTTTTATTAACGATTGAATAATAATCGGAAGGAATTTCTTGTTTAGGTATTGACACGTATTTATAGTTTGTGTCGTCTTTGCACTGGAATGAAGTGGTCAGAACTGATTCTGTGCTCTTGTTATAAGCCTTGAGTCGCATATGTTCTTCATTGCAGTTGAGATTCGTGAGCTCAGCAGTGGTCACATCTATTGGTTCTGATATTCTTTTCGAATTCTTTGTCTGAATGAAAGCTACTTTTCTGAATATATTGTTAGGGTTTGTGGTCTGATCTGCCGTTCCGTTTTGGTGGAGTCTCTTTTGCATAGCTCTGTATAATATAAATACTGCCAAAAGTCCGGCTAATAAAAGAATTACTGATATGAGAACAGTGAACAGCACTGGAATCACTTCATTTGTTTCGTTATCATTGGTGTCAAAGTGTTCGACCGCCACCTGAACCGGAGAGTGACCTGAGATATGGTAGACATTAGTTGCAGTATTATAAGGCTCGATGTCATATTCGACAGCAGTAGTGCCGGCGCTATTCTTCATAATTATTTTAATTTTGTAGCTTTTATTGAGTTTGAATTGGTTGAGGACAGCGCTCTCTAACACAGAATTGACGAAAAAGAGATTCCATTGGTTTGAATCGATAGCTTTCCACTGAACGATAGGATGAGAAGTGAAGGAACAGCCGCCGTCTTTCCAAGTATTCAGATTCAGTTTAATAGCCGTCGAATTGATACGAGTTATGAATGTTTTCAAAGGCGGAGAAATCGGTTCCTTTCCTAATGTTCTGACATTCAATATATCCGATGGACTGCTTTTGCCGAAAGTGTTGACATTAATCATATATATCTGATAGTGATTTCCGCACTGCAAGTGTTCGATCGAAAACGTCTTATTCCTATTGAGGCCGTCCTCTGTTATTATGTAGTATTTCCATTCTTTGTTTTGACTGCTTCTGAAATACACCTCATGAGCTCTTATGGGCGCTAACTCTTCGCCTCTTAGTAACCACTTTATTGTTATGGAACTACTGGTTGCAGACAAGACTTCAACGATGGGAGACAACGGATAATTGGAGTTCGAATCTCTTTTGATTTTAAGCTCATAATTGATAGAATCGAATCCATGAATGTTTGACACAAAACAGGAATAATTTCCCGAATCATTGAGTGTTGTGTTTGTTAAACGAATCGATCCATTCATCAAAACCTGAATCCTTGGGTTCTTAACCATATGTTCCGATTCCAAAGTTCTTCCGTTGACTTTCCATTCAATACTTGGTTCTGGGATTCCAACTGTTTTGCAGAAAAGCTCAACATTTTCTCCAACAGTTCTTTCAATTTGGTCACTGAATGAGACAATCCTCGCGGGAACTGATAAAATAAAACCCATTTTAAAATCAAAGAAGTTATGAGAAATCGATTAAATGGTATACTTTTGGTGGCAATGATGACAGTGACTATATTACTGGTCAATCCTTCCCCCACTTGTGTCCAAGCTGTGACCCAAAAGGCATATTTGTTAGCTCTGATCAAATTACTAGTCATATGATAAGTGAGATGTGAAGGCACTGTAAAACTGTTGACTTCCTCTTCATTTGTACTCTTCCTATAAACTGTATATTTCCTTAAGAGTCCGTTCGATTCTTTTGGTGGTTTCCAACTGACTATTACTGAGTCTGGACTCGTCTGAAAGGCTTTGATAGCGTCTGGTTGTGAGGGCAGGTCTTCCTGTGTTTTACAGAAAATATTTGTAGACTCACTGTTTCCGATTTGATTGAAGGCATTAACGGCTATCGAATAGTTAGTATTTTTCTGTAATCCAAAGAGAGTTAACTTATTTTGTTGAGCCGTCACTTCATTTTTCATCAAATCCTTATTATCTGTGGGTTTGTAGTAAACTCTGTATCCCTTCAATACTCCGTTTATATGCTCTTCGGGTAAACTACTCCAGGAAACAGTTATGCTCTGCGATGAGAACGACAGACAACTAACACCAGTCGGCCCACTCGAAGGTACGCTTTCACCGGTGCGTACACTCATTTCGTCAGATCGCGGGCCGGCGCCGACATTATTAAATGCCTGAACTATAACTACGATTGAAGAGATTTAGAATACAAACAAACAATTACTACAATGTACATTTGACGAGCGATTCATATAAAGAGTCTCTGCTTTTAATTGAAACATAATTTTGTTTGGATTTGAAGAGAGTTTCAACAAATACCTGAATAGTGTGTGTAAGGCCTCAATCCGTGTAATATTAAAGAGAAAGCAGAAACTAAATCCACGTTTGCTTTTATTTGAACGGTCTTATAGATGAATGGGTCGTTTGAATTGAGCGCTTTGTATCCAATATAAAAACCCCTCAACTCTCCATTGATCTGATGAGCCGGTGGTGAATACCACTCCACTTTAATGCTTGTAGCATCTAAAGCCGTCAATTGAATTCGCGTCGGAGGAGCGGATGGCGATTCTTCTTCAGTCATTACTATCACTTCTTTTGATGGTTTGCTTTTGTCGACACTATTAACAGCAAACATAGTAACAGAATATTCTGTCGATGGATGTAATCCTCTCAACACTCCTGTCGTGGAATTTCCAAAAATACTTAAATTCTTTGCGTCCAATGTTTTTGATTCTTTGTATCGAATAATATATTGTTGGATGTGGTCATTGCCATCGTATGGCCTCTTCCACGAAAATGCAATCGTTTGACTAGATTTTGAAGCAATGCTAATATTGTGAGGCGCGTCAGGCGGCTCCTGAACCGCAACTTTAAATGTTTTGATTATTGGACTCTTTAAATATGAGTTAATTGCAATGCATTTGAAAATTCCTGAATTGCTTTTGGAAACGAAATTGACTTTGAGAGTCGAAATAATTCCCTTTTCAGTCAATTCATCTTTAATTATATATTCAGAATTGATTGCAATTTTGTGTGAATTGAAATTCCACTCAACACTTATGGGGTGGTCGCCCATCACTTCACATATCAATTCCAAGGGATGTTTTTGATGAACACTTTTGTTCAAGAATTCATTGGGATCTTTGAATTTGGCCGGAATGTGAACAAAAAGTTTTACTATTGTGCTCAAACCCGGACCCACGCCATTGGATCCCTGACACAAATACTGTGCCTCGTCTGGTGGTTCCAAAGAGGATATTCTGTAATCATGTAAATAGAACATGCTCATTTAATGATCACATTATTTTAATGGCATTCTTAACATTGTTGGAGTGAACTGAAATTTTCTAAGAGATTGTGTTTCTAATTAATGTTTCATTTAGTTCTTAAGAGATAATCGATAATTAAGTTCCGAAGAGTTTTAACTAATGAATAAGTGAAAGGTTTGAGTCTTACTTAAGGCTTCCATTTTGAAAAACTTGATATTTAGGTCCACTTCTTATCAGAATATACTGTTGATGGACTCCTTTTGTGTCGATCTCACTTTTATACGAGTCAACCAGTCTTTTCCATGTAATCTGAACAATGGGAAAGCCGTCAGCAGAACAGTCTATTCTCGCACTATTTCCTTCGACTGCGTGAGTATTTTTAGGTTCAATTATCCACTTCGGAGGCACTGATAATACGAATGATTAAACATTAGTTATCGGCAAAAGAATCAACAAATCCCGTCATCATATCATATGAAAGCCATGAAACCCTTGTTTTTATTCCTAATACAAAATAGCATTTGTTGGAACGCCATAATTATTATTTATCACATAATACGAAGGATTTTCTAATAAATCTAATAAAAAGTTATTCTGAGCAAAAAATGATGCGATTATTAGTTCCATAAATATAATAAGAGTCGGCTCTAAATTAATATTAATATATTCCTGAGAAGATAGGGTCGGAATATATTCTGAACACTCGACGAGATTACGAATCGCAGAACACTTATGAATTTCGCTGATTACAAGAGAAAAAACGTTCACTAAAATAGTAGCAAGATTCTGTTAGATCCAATTGAATGGTCGCTGATTTCAATTGAACTTAAGTTTGTGATCGCATTAATTAAATCTGAATGAAATGTTTGCCTCTCAAACAAAATCAATTGAA
>JAQGAR010000082.1:0-26603 GCA_034697865.1 Oribatida sp. | reverse complement strand
GGCCCTGAGCGCTTCGCGCTCAGGGGGGGGATTTTGCACAAATTTTCCGGCTCAGGGGGGGGATTTTCTGAAAATCCCCCCCCTTTGTCGACCCCTGGTATTATCCAGTACTATTCAGTGAGAAAAACAATGTAGATGTAAAAACACTCTAAAATTGAGATTTTAACTAAAAATGGTTCAAAATAAACCAATAATTAATAATTAAATATTTAAAAAGGTGAAATACCAATTAATTTTAAGCGAAATGGTGAATAAATGACTGTTTTAATTGGATTAAAACAATCTTTTATGACTGGTAGTTAAACTACATATACTTAACGTAGTATTTATAGCGTTGAAGGAAAAAACGTATTATTCACTGAATCACTGAATAATACAAAGCCAAAATTACATATTTAATACCATCCCTACAACATACAGATGCAAAGGGGGTATACTAACTTTGCACACTCCTACTTCGCCAATTTGCAAAGTGAGTTATAAATTCGTGAATTTTGAAGTTTACTTGATCACAATTTATCACGATAATATAAGACCTTATTTGTTAGGTTAAATTTTGACCGCCTTGGCTAACTCAACTAGATATGCATACTCTTCAGTTTCTTATTATTTTGATAGAAAACTCGAAACAAATGATAAACAAGAATATAAATATTTTTATAGAAGAGACCTTGAGCAAACAATAAAAGTCTATTTTTGTTGTAACAAAACAATTAACACTAATTGAATATCGATACCAATAATTTCCAAGGTAGTCAAAGGGGAGAATAACATCAAAACATTTATAAGACCCAGGGACTTTTGTTCATTGAAATACAGATTTCTATTTGTCTAAAGAATAGTGTTTATTGATTTAAATAGACTTAATAGTAAACTATTATACATTAAACTAATTTATTTCATTAGAATCCCAACAGAATTGTCTTTAACAACATTTGTCTCTAAAATTTCAAAACAAGTTTAAGAATAATTCGATTGAATTGAAGTCTACTCTCATTTGTCACTAATTGAAATACCTCTGAGAAAATATTATATTGTATTCAAAGCCGAACTTACATTAGTTTTTATCCAAACAGTCTCTCAAAAGCATTGGTTTACATTCAAAACATCATTGAATAACTTGGAAAACATGAAAACCAACTCTATTTTAATATCGATTTGAATTCAAGAGAATTTTTGATTGAAGACACGAAAAATCAATTCAAACAACAATTGAATGTCTGAAAGAATTTATGCTCAAAGAATAAATCGCTAACTTCCAGTGTAAATGCAACTAAATTCATCAAGGTGATTATACTAGAGTAATTTTTCTTTTTAAGTGAAAAATGTTTAAAGTTTTCAAATCCTATGAAAAATTACTTTTATTTTAATCATACTTTTAATCAAAACTGAAGAATAGAATGACTTTAGAAAAAAAATTCTTTTTTGTTGAAACAAAAAAAAGGATCAGAAGATTTGTATAGGAATTAAAGAACATAAGAATAACCTTATTGAATTTTGCTTCCAAATATTAAGATGAGTAAAGTTCCAAGCTTAACAGTGATGCGGAAAGGGGGGGTATAGCCCAAATACCCCCCTGAAATTCTGTCTCGAAGGGACCCCCCTCTATAATCGGCAAAATTTTAGGACCCCCTCCCTTAAAAATTTGTCGCCGAACCAAGCGAATTAGGAAAATTTTACCCCCCCCTTTTGTCAACAAAAATTTTAACATCACCTCTATGGACAGATACTAGGTCTGTCGAGGTTTTAAAAATTGCCCATTACCCCCCTTTGAAAATTTTTTTGGGACCCCTCCCCCCTGAGGCCGAGAGGTCTCCGCATCACTGCAAGCTTAAGCATATAGCTTTTTTATAACATTATATTTTATTCTAGTTTCCTAAAAAATTGGATGGTGTCACCCTCCAGCGATCTTTTATTACCAATGGGAAATTATTGAAATATATATTTAAATATTTAAGAAATGAATTAAACTTTACTCAAACTGGAATAATTAATGGTAATTACTCGCATGTTTTCCAATAAAACTTGTCATTGAAATTAGTTTCCAAATGAAGTTCAGTAACTTCCAAATGCAATAAACTCAGAATGAAATCCTAAGCCTAATCCCCGACATTGTTTCAGAATAATCTGACGAATATTTAAAATGGTTTTGAGCAGAAAGAAAAGGGAGGATACAATAGAATTGATGGATGTCATCGACATTTTAAACACAATTAAATGGAGATTAGGTTGAAAATCGTTCAATTCCTGAATAACCTCTTAATCAAATGAAATGAGGAATTCAAAACTCGCGGGGGTATATTTCCCTCAAATAACACTGAGGGGTACCTGGCCGAGACCTCGACAGACCTAGTGTCTGTCCATAGACGTAATGTATAAGGAATTTCTCGGCTCAAGTGGGGGTCAACAAAGACCAAAAAACAAAGACCATTCGTGGGGGTATTTGGCCTATACCTCCCTTCGGCATCACTGTATTCTACTAAGGTTTCACCTAAGGTTTTGTAAGCATAATTTAATCAGATTTAACAATAGGAAGGTAACTTAAAAAAGTTAATGAAATGCCATTAATACCATTCAGTTTTATCTTAAAATCTAATAATTGAGAGAACCGGTCGAAAGAAAATCAAACAAAGAATAATTTTTAGGTGAATCGAGTCCTATAAGTAAACACTCGCTTAGTATTTGTATAAGTTTTGAAACATTGTGTCGAATATGCAATGAATTCAACAAGTAATTTGTTACTTAAATCAATGTTTTCGGTTCTAATAAGAGCTCAGTTACTGATGGCATCCAAACCGTCGCTAAACAAATATAAAGGTATTTGAAAATATCAGTAATACCTTGTTTTAAGAGAAAGTAAACACAGACTTATATCCCGAGTTTTCTGTTCTGAGCCACTAATAAGAGTTACTAAGAGTTGTATAACTCATTAGAGACTAATAAACTAAAAGTTAGTAAAAAGTAATATTACTTTAAATTAGTCTTATTTTCGGTGTTTATGTTTTTCTCTATTCGTCTCAATATTTTCTACTTTACTCTTAAACTGTGAAACTCTCAACAGATTCGGGATTCCAAGAGATAAACATTGGATATAATGATGGCCTCAGAGTACAGGACTCATCAGGTATTAGCAGTGCTTCACTTAAACATAATTATTCTTCATTTATCTACTCTGCACACAACCTACTAGTGCTGTACAAACACTGGATTGAGTGTTTGCCAATCACACCATTAGTTTAGCAAAAACAACAAAAATTAGTACATATTTCGTAACTTTAAAAAAATTGTTATAAAATTTTAATTAATTTCATTATTAAATCTCTTATTAAAAAATAATAGAAATGAATTTTGATTAGAGTTTTGGTAAATTTCAATATTATAATGTTTTTTTTTTATTCTTTACGGATCAGGTGATAACGAATGGAGTCATATACCAGTACCAGTGCCAGTATCAGTGCCTGACTTCAAACGTTGCGACTATCGGCAGATCAACGTCTTGTGTATGAACATCGAACTGACCCCTTCTGGCCAACAGTCAATATGTGAACTCAATTGTAACTATAGGGGCTACAATGCTGGGATCTGTTATTCAGAGCCGGGTCCTGGCAATGAGCCCAGTGGTGAATGGGAACAGAGCAGAGGCGCCCACTTTTGCTACTGCAGTGACTGCGATAACGACAAATGTATGGAATACTGTCATAACTTTGGATTCGCCACTGGCTATTGCCACGAGTCGGCCACTTATGGCACTGGCTGTAAGTGTGTCGGATGTGACGCTTCCTTCTGCGGCAAACACTGTAATAGCGTTTACGGCACAGCACTTCAACAGTCGCTCTGCAAACATAATGACTGCAAATGTTTGGCCAAAACTTGTGTTCAAAATTAATCAAAACTCTTATCACAATTGAATTTATCGCTAACTTGTCATCATTTTAAATGAATAATAATATTCGTTCTCATTTTCATATGCGAATAAATCAAATTATAAACAAACAAGCAAAAATTGATTGTAAGAAAATGTCAAGACATCCAAAACCAAACATCAATTACTGTTTTCAAATGTTGGTCTCATTAATAATTAAATTAAAGTTAAAACATATTAATTATAATCAATATTTAAATGTCATAAGAATGAAAGTAAAGTTTATTCTCTGTTATACTAATAAATTCTCATTAGTTTCAGAGAAATTTCAATAGTAAACGGAAGAGGAAATTGAATTTACTTTCTCACAAATATTTAGACAAATAAAAAACATCAGTTGTTTACACAATCAAAGAGGAAAACGCTCAGAAACTCAAGAAATGGTACTTAAAATTAAGTAAACTTTCGCAATACAACAATATACAAACTTTCCAATAGATATAAAAAGAATGGGATCAAATAGGGATAACCAGCTTTAAACCTCTGATAGCTGTAACGTTGGTATTACCACCATCAAAATCAGCCCTGGAAAATCAGTCAACTTTGATTAAAATGGACGAAATTCGGGTGAACCGAATTTAAGCTAAATAAAAGGTTTGGTTAATTGTATTCACAAATATTTATCCAAAAATTATTTTAAGGCAATTAAAAGCCTAAAATTACGAAGAAATCATATCATTTTCGATTTTTCGTTCTCATAGAATGAATCGGTATATTAATAAAAATGAATTTCTGTCAAATTTAAACTTTGAATATTAATTTTGAGATCCGGTAAAATCCAAATTAGAAAAACATTTTCAGATAAATTATCCATTTGTTTGCATTAATGATCAAAAGATTAACAAGAAAAGTGTTTGTTTGTAATTATTTTAATTAAATCTAATATTTTATATAATTAAGATTTGCGATAAAATTCTAGGAATTTATTCTCGTTTAATGAAACGCTTCTTATTTTCTTCAGTCGAATAGCATTTTATTCTGGACTCAAACATAGAGTTCAATACTTTCTGTTATTTTTAACCATTCGTTAAATAAAAGTGATTAGAAATTTAGAGATAAAGAGTTATTAGACAACAAATTATGAGTATTTGTGATTTAAAACCAAACTCATTGACCGCACCCTAACATTAATAACAGAATTGAAGATAACGTTTACATTTAATCAGGTTTTTGTCTCTTCTTTTCGTGAGTAAAACAATTCAATCATTTCTATCTCAACATTACTATAATTATTGTCAGAATAGTTATGAATATAAAACTTGTCATTAAAACAATAGGACGCATAACACGGATGTTCACGTCTTTGGTATTACACTAGCAACACCACCTGAACTAATTTATCACAGTCTAAATCATTCTGTGCTCAATAAGACTGGCCATTATTGTGCAAATACCATAACTTTTAATATCTGTCGGCAAAGATTTTTCAAATAATTCATTATTTCTGATAAATTATCCATTGGTTTATCGATACTTATCTTCTGAATTATTTCTTTATAAATAATTGAAGAGCTATAGAAACGCTTAAACTTGCAGGCTTATGACTAATATGACCAAGGGTGTTGATAAAGAATATAAAGAACAATTGAAAGAAGGCTGAGTTGAGAAACTCTTTTATGTTTATGACTTTGTTTTAGAAGCGAACGAATTATCGATCAAAACAAATATCGATTAAAACCAAAAACAAAATCGACTTCTTTTCCCTTTAAAAAAGAAAATATTTTCTCTTTAGTTATAAAAAAAAGTCATAGAATTGGACTTTAATCCTATAGTAAAGGAAAGGATTGTAAAGTTGTGCCAATTTTTCAAAATAAGCTCAATTTATTTGTAAAAAATAAATAGTTTAAAAATTGCTACAATTTTAACAACAAATCTGACGTTAATGTAGAAAAAGATTTAAAGTACTGTTTGGAAGAAATATTTTTTAGATCTAATGTTAGCCCAAAAATTGTCTTTAGAAAACACGAATTGTTCCCAAATCAGATTATATGCAAATTCTTTTTTCGGAGAATTTGTTAAAAAATAAATTGGATCACAAAAATGATACAATTTAAGAGAGGATACTTGAAATAAATCTTTGTTGGAAAAGGTTTTTCCATTTCAAAGTTCAAGGCCAGACTTATTACAAGACGAATCTAATGAATTTTTTAGTTAAAGATAAAAAAATAATCCCAAAGAGGCTCTAGATAAATTCTTTCCATTCTTTCCAATTCCTTTCCACTCTTATTATTCGGTTGAAAAATTATTTTTCAATAATATTTTTTTGCTACTCCCTTAACATTTTCTCTTGGAATTTACGGCCATTGGATTTGAAAAATGTTCTGTTCTTACGATAGAATTGAAATAATGATTGATTTCATATGAATAGACATTTTTCTCGAAATCCATTTATTTCATGCAAACCTCTCCTCCGAGTGTTAACTACTTGTGTGTTAGTCGTAGGCGTTTAGGAATTAAGGGTTTGCGTTATCTCAGATTTTCTGATTCAGTGACGAATAATTGAAAATAAAATGGCCATGCTACAATAAATAATTAGAAATTGTGCCAATCTTTATGTCTATTTTATGACCAATGAAAATATATGTGAGAAATATGGGATTAGAATCCATGAGATGACATATAAGAGTATTTATATGAGACTATGAATTATCAATAAATTGGATGCAATAATATAGAGAAATATTTGAAAAGACTTTTCTGAGCGATCGATCAGAAAAATAGGTTATAGAATATTAGCCGAAACTCATCCGAAAGGAATAATACATTTTAGTTCAATATATTGAACATCATTTTCAGATTAACTCTCATAGTTTTCTAGCCTCTGATGTCTCACAAGTATTTTTCTCTGCAATCAATCGTTACATTCATATAATAAGTTATATACAGAGTAGACATCAAAAAGACAATTGAATTCCTTAAGAGAATTGTAAGAGCATTTGAGTGAACTTTTCTCTCCTTTTATATGTCCACTACTTTTCCTCTTCATTTCCAACACAAGACTTTTCTATTTGACTCACATTTGGAAATACAATCGAACCTCGTTTTAAGGGATAGGATTTGATGATATTTCGATTTGGACAGCATTTTAGTACATATGCATTCCTAAATATACTATTTTACTTTCAAATAAATGAAAATTCGATTTGTATTAGTACTTCTTTACCTCGACAGATGCCTTAAACCGAGGTTTAACTGTACATTCAATGATTAGACAGTAATTCAACGGAAAAAAGAGTTGGACTTTTGTTTGTTTCACTTTGTTTTTCCTCTTATTTATTTGATTTACTTCTGTTCAGTCGTTTTTTTGCTTAAAGCACACAATAAGTCCAATCAATCGAAACAAAGATTTATTCTATTCTAGCTACTCGCCTGATTAGAAAATAATCAACTTGATCATTTCATTATATGTAGTAATCATTCGCTTGTTTTTTCTCCGCTAATATTTCTTAACTGAATGTGAAAACAAGAATAATTCGTAGAACCTCGAACCAAAACCTTGATTATTGACATAAAAGGCACAGTAGTGAACTCTACAGGTTATCTCGCGCGAGGCTATGATCTTGTTACTTTTGGTATTGACCCAAATTAAATCAATTACATCTCTAAATTAACATTAATTATTAATGAATTTGTTTGGGTGATTCAAGGATTTTTTTTAATTGAAAGTTCGCAAAAATCTCCAAGATAATATCATTGATATAAATTTATAATAAATATAATTGAGCCTCAGTCAAAAAGATTATAATCAGTCAATTGTGACTCTAATCAAGCAAAAAGTTGCCCGAATTTCTCTTTGTTTGCTATCAATTACTTTAACAAAGAAAATAGAGTTTCCAATGACTCTAATGAACAGTTTGTTATTTTCCGCTTCGAGTTATTTAGTCGACACTAAACTCAAACTAACATTCCTTTTGATTGTTAGAGAGTTTCTATCCCTAAAAGAAAATTAAAGAAAATAATTATTTCTATTAAGGGACAGACAGACAGTGCAAACTTTTCTAATGATTATTATTTTTGTGTAGGAATTTCTTCGTCACTATATTTTCGATCGATTGGCCTTACATTACAATAACTACACTTCTATTGACTAACTTTCGATCTATAATTTCGGATAAATTTCGATAACATTCACTTTTGATACAAATTTACAGCTCTTTGAAAGAAAAAGAAGCGAAATTTTGAATGATTATTAACACGCAAATTAAAAGCTGAAATTTTCAATAGTATCCAGGCCAAATTGTATTTGAGAAATAAAGAAAATTAAATTTTAATCTAAAGATTTTGATTTAAAATACCCCCAGAAGAGTACTTACTTGCAATACACGAATAGATTGGTTTGACTCAATTGACTCAATCATTTGAGTACAATATTTATTTGTTTTTGATTCAAAAGTGCAACAAATTTTAAGGCTTTAATTATTGAGTTAATTATATTTTACAATTAAATTGTCGCAAAAGACGATGTGATTAATCGATTTACTCAGTGTCTGATGGGATACGAAATTATATGGTTTTGTCACTTATTAAACTAAAGCCATTATGAACCAAATCAATGCCCATGCTGAATTCAGATTCAATTAGTTCTGCATAATTAGACAGTTTCTTTCATTTGTTTCTTAGTTTAATCGAATAAATTCTTATTCTCATTCAGAACTCTTCCAATGTTTGTGCGGTTTTCGTATTTGTGTTTCATTTGTGCCGCAATTCAATTGAAATTTAATTAAATAAATAAATTTAATAGAAAAACAATTCGGTCGTCGAAATCAAATTATATGGAAATCCAATTGATCTCTAATCTGGTAAAGAACTGAACAAATGTCAAATGGAATAATTCAACTACTTGTCCTTGATAATAATTGCTATCCTAGTTACAGTGCTTTTTGCGAAAAGTTTTCTTGTTCTTGGTTCACTGAATAATCAATACAGTATTTGAAATTTCATGATGTTTGCTGGTGTTTTTCAATAAAATATCAAACCCCTGAAGTATTAACAAGTGAAAGTAAGAACAGTACATTTTTGAACGGAATTGTTGCCTAGAAAGTTTAGTATTGAATACAATTGAAGTCTTTTTATTGTAAAAAATCTGTAACATCAAGTTAAACTCAACAAAACAAGACAAAGAAAATAATATAACGTACTGATTGAATGATCCTGTTGTTCATATTCATTAATTTTACTTATGAAGAGAATAATTGTATTTTAAGCCTTTAAATCCTAAACTAATCTTTTAATCATTATTTAACAGACTTTACAAATGAAGAAATATTGTGAATATATTCAGAACTTAATGAACTCGATATTAAAGTATTCTTTTTTCAGTCGAAAAGACACAAACTTTTTCTTATTTTCATTTTAGTAAAGATATTACGCAAGAATACAACCCGAGAGAGAGAGAGAGAGAGAGAGAGAGAGAGAGAGAGAGAGAGAGAGAGAGAGAGAGACTATAAATTTTAGAAACAAAGGAATGTTGAGAGAAAGTGACAAAACACAAAAAGCAGAGTAAACCTTCATTAATATCAATATTTTCCATCACAATTGTGAGAAACAATAGAAATCCTATAACTTGTGTTCTGTTTGGTTGAGCTCTCTATATATTGTGAGTCAGTGCCACAAATAATTCTAAGTTATGTAGTTTTCTCCAAAAATTTATCCACATTTTCTCGTTTTTGTTTCATTTCAACACAGTTTTAAGGTTTCTTTTCTCACTATTGTCTTAACAGTACATTCATTTGTTTGAAGTCATATATGCGTTAGTTTTATATGTGTTGGCATTTCATAAATGAAAATCTGATTTATTGTCTGACGAAAAGAAAAGGTTTTTCAACATTAGGCCCATTATCTCGCAAAAGGTCTCTGTGTTTCTGTCTCTGTTTCTCCCTCTCTCTCTCCCTCTCTGGTCCTCTCTCTCTCTCTCCCCAAACATACAATAAATAATTCAGGTTCTTTATATGCGCTCTAAATATGTTTATATATCATTCAGTTTGTATTGAAATTAATACCAACTGAATAAATTGGTAGAATAAAGAAACATAAAAGCGATTTATTTCTAAATCAAACTTTTGTTCTGAAGGTTTACACCCTTGACCTGGATATATTCCTTGTGAAATAAGAATAAAATGTATATAACAATAATTTGATTATTATTCGCTGTTTTGCAAAAATCGTAATGAATAGCGAATTACAGCCATTAACGGGAATTAATGTTTTTGATTATTGCTGTCGCTTTGCCATTGAATTTGTGCTGAGCTGTCGGTATTGACTCCAGATCACTTTCTTTCAGAAGCCGTTAATCAAAATTATTCAATAAAATAACATTCGTTAGATTTTCAATTGAAATGATTTTATTTTGCAGAATATTCTCGAATTAAATATAGATCCAAAACTTGCTGAAATGTGAATGTGATCTGCATCTAGTATTTTTAAATAACTAATCTTGGTTCGCAATAATTTAGTGCTGAATAATTCAACAGAATTTAAATTTGGGGAATAGAAAAGGAGTTCTTAATTGGCATACATTATAATGTTTTACATTTTACATATACTTTAACCAGGGTTGTTACAAATGTATGATTTGGTAGGGCAGATATTGATTGAAAAAATATGTCCATTTAACTAGCCTTTTTAAGTCGAAATAACAAGATTGAAGTCTAGTTTTCTGCACATTCCTGGAAATAAAGTGAAAGCATTCGGAAGAGTTGCAAAACTTTTCTTCAATTTCTTTCATGTAATTAACGTTTGACGTAAAGTAAAAATGAAAATTTTCAGAGAGTAGGCGAAGTGATATTCGTCTAAAACCAATTTTAAACTAATTTATAGTTTTATTAGTGAAAAGTTTGAGATATTAAATTTAAGTGGTGTATAAGTAATCTGTTTCAGCTACTCTTATTATCAAGATAGTTCTGTTTTTATACTTATTATTTCTGACAAATACTATTGAAAAAGACTGACCATTATTTTAAATTCAAGTATGAGTTTTTAATATTAATTTATAGTTAAAGTAATATTTTTATCATGGTAAAGAATCTCATTTGTCAGATTTTTTTAGTCAAATGGATTATATTTTAAATTTAAATAAATTCAATTAATTTTAAATTTGGTCGAAAATTCCCGGAAACTAAAATTTTTCTTTAGTTCAATTATTGCAAAATACATGAGTGAATTGCTTGGAATTCAAAAGGTATCCGAGCAAAACGAACAAGTTTATTCGACTGATGTTAAATTAAATATATTTTATCTCAAATGCGATGAAATGGGAAATATATCTGAAAAATGAAATTCTCTGAAAACTGATTATTCATTCAGTAAATAGAGATAAGAATGCATTGGATTCTCTTTTTAGGAGAAAAAGTCATTTAAATGAAACTCAGAACCCAAAGAAAGCAAATCCTATAATATAGGGATGAGCAAGATGTTGCGCACAGTTAAAGAATAAGAATTACAGTTTCTATGCGTTTTCTTCGATTAAATCAAGGGTAGTTGTTTAAGAAAATAATGTGACCTGTTCTATATTGACCTTGCTACTTATTGTCAAGCTTGACCACTTAACTAATCGATCAAAGTTTTCAAAATATGTGTCACTTTTATTATTACTGTATTTTCTGATTGCTTTACAGCCGTAACTCACAGTTAAATGGAAATAATATAATAATGACTTAAAAGTAAGTGAATGTGACTTACATTTTATAAGACATTAATGCTTGAAATCATTTGATTCATTTGACGACTGAGTGTCGAGACAAGAGTTGGAGAAGTCCTTCAATCGAAGACCCGACGCTCTAATGATTAATAATCGATGGGATCGAAAGCACAGCTCAAAGTCTTGTCCTCTGATATCCAGAGAATGTATTAAAAATAACTTAATTTTTATTCAAATTTCTCGCATTTTTTCACTTAACTGAAAGTTTTTAATAAAATATTTTAACACATTTTCAAAAGGTTTTGACTGAAGGCAACGATTATTGATTTTCAATACAGAATTTCCGGCATTTAATGAGAATTTCTTTCTTTGCCACACATATCGGCGTTTTTTAAAAGTTTTAGCCATTTTTGTGACCCTTTTATGTATGACTTGACTGATGACAACCATTAATGAACACACGAGTGAACAATATATTCATTTCGTGTCATTTGATTTATAGTCAAGTCTTCAAAATATAAGAAAATATAGTTTGAAATTCTAATGACAAAGATATCAATTGTATATCATGTTTCTTACAACTCTGTAAGTGCTCTAGATCTTCTATTTAAAGACTCGGTTCTTTTCAAATGGATTTTTCTGGGAATTATTCTGTATTCAAATTGATTTTCTATTCAAATCAATGAGCCAAGAACAAATCTCCCACGCAAATATTCAAATGTTCCGACAGAAGATGGATGAATTATTCTGAGTTAGTTGAGCAGTTGTGACAAACTCAAAAGATTGTAGTGTATCAGGAGAAAATGTCCTTCAACAATTCAGTATTTATTTTGGGTTGATCCATTGATTATGTCTTAAATAAGTTGTATTACTATTTCTATCTATTCACAACTGCCCACAAGGCTTTATTGGGAATAACCGACCAAAAATAGAACAAAAATAGAATCCAAGATCCTCTGGAGCTTAACTGAATTATGAAAAATTACTGGAAAATTATATCTAAAGCCTTTAAAATTTAAAATCGCTTTATTTTTTATCCATAATCTTTGAACGAAAATCGGATGAAAAAATTGAATTATTCTCCAAAAAGTTTTTATCCCGAAATGTCATAAAATTTATTATTTGTATCTTATTTTTAGTTCAAGGTTTCATATCATTTATTCTGTGCAAAGTCTGTGCAGTTATTCACGCCTTTAATAGATTTATAGATCAGAGATAATCAATAAATACAACGAATTCTTATACTTATATAACTTTTACAGTTGAGATAATATAACGAAAAGATTCAAAACTGACTTCACTTTCATTTCTTTTTCTCCATTTAGGCAAATAGAATGAACCCTGCCCAATTGTACCCAATCTTACATACAAACCACTAGGGTATAAGTTTAACGACTAGTCTCGGAAAATTGCAAATGATATCCCTTTTACTATCTGCCCCGCTTAATCCATAGTTTATCAACTCTGACAAACTCGCTAGGTAAAGTATGGACTCACCCCCATATACTCCTTGTTCACCCCTCAATAACAGTACTAGTTTATTCATTTTTCATTTGTGGATAAATTATAAAAGATGCGTAAATTTATAACTTTATAATTGAACCTTTTATACAAAGCCTCATATAACCATGATCCAATTCCACTCTTGTTTTTTTTTATAATCTGGCACATTATTCAATTCTTTTGAATAATTGAACATACTAAAGTTATGAAAGGTTGCGGAAAAATGCATTCCGAGCATTTGTATAAGGAAATAATAGCTTAACATTAGAATGAATACAAATCCTTTCTCTCTCCCCTTTACTATCCCTATCCCGTGACTCCCAGTGAATGGAACTGAATAAAAATCGATCTAATTTACAGTAAATTATGTGATCTTTATCTGTGCTGATCGTAAATCTCAATTAGAGCTATCATTTAGTGCCTAAATCTTAATCCCGATTTATAATTGGCCATCAATTTCCTATAAATAGAGAAATCCCGTAATGACTCCAAACATTACATTACATTAGGGCTGAGATGAAGCGTAAAAATCACTCAAATTTTATGCTTTGAATTATTCACATTTATTTTGATTAAATTGAAAATATATTTGACATAAATGTGTTTCAAAGCATTGCTTAACATTTGTGTAAGTCTTATAAGACTTTAAGACATTCCATGAATTATATCGAAACAAATGAATGAAGAAATTTTGATATCACAACGAGATTCTCGATTCAATTTTCCTTCAATACAATAATTCAATTGAATCTAGACTCTACTGAAAAGTTGGTTACTTAAAGTAAATAGGTCAAAGTTCAACTATTATATGCTTAATAGCAAGAACAATTTTAAAAACAAACTTTTCAAGTAATTAATCAAAATGAGCAAGTTTTAATTAAATTAGGTGTTGTCGTCACTATATATTCAATTAAAGAAGAAAACAATTCAAAGATATTTTCAGATGATGTTTAAGACCAAATAAGTAGGTTTTAATGGATCAATAGGACTGGAATAAGACTGGGTGGCCCTGGAAATCCATTAAACTGATGGATAAAGTGAATCAAAGGGACCACAATAGCAAATAGGAAAACAATAATTATATAATGAACTGAAAGCTATTGTTTTGCTATTTTAGTCAAAGTCTCTCTTTCTTTCTTTCTGTTCTCGGATCAAATTCAGAGCACATCATCAAAAATTGGAGTAAACCATTGAATTAGTTCCATAGTTGTGCACAAACATCGGAATATAGCACTTCATACATTTAGTAACATTTAGTAAAGTAATGTATTCCCAAATCGTTATTAACTATTGAATCCAAAGAATAATATTCGATATTTATATCTATTGAATGAAAGATTTATGAACTCATCTATTAATCTTATTTCTCTTATTCTGGCAGATCATTTGGTAAACACATAAACTTGCAAGATACTTAATTTCAATGTCATATCTGAATTATGATCAATATTTGGTTCACTATGACGCTATTTTTTAGTGATTTGATTCGGCATTTCTCAGAAAATCTTAGGGAAAATGAAAATGAATCTTGTTAAAAATGATGCATCAGATTTGAAGTCAGAATATTATCATTCAGAATAACTATTATTAGAATCTATGAACGCCTACACATTATGTCATAAAAATGATTTTATCGACAATTCAGTAAAGTTTTATTTCATAAAACCTTCAAAAGATCCGCCGATTTGTTGATCAAAGAGCACATTGAAAGCCTTTTCCTGATAATGTAATCTCAAGAGAAAAATCTACATTTTAACAACTTTAACATTAACTAATAATTTCTATTTTACTTTCTTGAATTTATAGGATCTAGGTAAAATTGTGGATTCCTGGTCTCTCTCATCAATTCTGATCATTAAATCATATTTTCATTTAAATTGTATTCTTTTGACTTCTTGAAGTCATTTCTTTCGACAACAATTGCCTTCTATTGACTGTTTCTGAAAGCAGGAAAGGAATGGGAAGTCAGGGAAAGAGAATTTCTTCCAAATGATTATAAATTTTATTTTGTAAATAATGATTTTTGTGCCAATTTGTCAAATGTTTGTTACAATCATTAAATCAAATCTTATATTAAATGCAAACAATTTTCATAATTCAGAATAATTAAGATTCTATTTAAGTCTTCAATAAAGTGATAAATATTAAAGAATCGCAAAAATTATTCAAAAATCTAATGAATTGAACTATTTGAGAATAACCAAGCTGTCTCAAATTATATAATCAATTAGTTATTTAAGCGTTTAATTAAGTGATTAAAACAGTTTTAAATATAAAATCAACAAAATGTTATGAAATCAAATTCAATTGAATTCCGGACACGTTTTCAATTGAGGTCACGTCATAACAGAAGAAAGCCATCAAAATAATAGGAAAGTTAGACAAAAGTAAAGTCGAATACAATTTTCGGTTTAATAGACGTGTAATTTCCGGTCAATAACTGTTTGTCGAGAGTTTAAAGCAAAGCAAAGGCTAAGAAATTGAAGTGTTGCCAACAAAAGAGTTTTGTTCTCTAAAAGGACTCATATTTGGTGTTAAACACCAAGAAATGCAAAAATCAATACTATACTGTAGGAACGGGCGTTCAATCCTTTTGAATCGAAAGCACATTAGATATGCAAATAATCCTTTGAAATACGAAATTAAATGAACTCGAAATCAGATTTTTTTATCAGATCTTAAAGAACTTTTTTAAAGAAACTTGAAAATAATAGATTTCTAACAAAATGCTTTGAATTTCGTTAAAACTCCTATTTTATGGCTATTGTCAGACAATATATAGAATAAATTTAAGTTTTTGTGGCAAATCCTAACATTTAATTAGTGCTGAGCTATTTTGCCTTGCTCTGAATGGAATAGTTGCAGCAATTGAAGTCTTTTATACATATCGTCGGCCGTCAGTCCTCCCTTAGTGGTGGTTGGAGTACTCACTGATATTTGAGCCATATTTGCAACAGAAGTGTTGGCAGAGTTTACACTTTTCGAGTGATGTGTCTTTTCATGAGTGTAAAGACTATTTTTATGAGAATAGGATGAAAGGCATCCCTCGTGTGGGCACACGAACCTCCTCTGAGGTACGGATTGTGGTTCTGCTGCAGGTTCTGAAGCCCCATAAGGTGTATATAGAAAATATGGGCTTTCAGTTGGGGTCTGATTCACCTCTTGATTGAGCTCTGGAGTGACCATTGGATTGATATCTGAGTTGGAAATAAAAACATAAATTAATTGAAACAAAAGCCAAAAGGCTTACCAATGGCTGAGTTTTGGTTGCGATGTATTTGTTGGTGAGCTCTCAAATCGGGCCATTTATCAAACGTTTGGTCACAACTTTTGGTTTTGCATTTGTATCTCAAGATAACATTGTGGGCCGACTTTAGGTGTTGTCTTAAGGAATGTTTAGTAGACAACTGTTTTCTACATTCGTAACACTCGAAGACGCGTTTGGTTTGTGAATTGAGTTCTGTTTTTGGTTTAATTGAATCCAATTTCGATGGACTTCTGTGGACACTTTTGAGGTGTTCTTTGAGTTCATGTTTGGTTTGGAACTGATGGTCACAAAGCAATTCAGCGCAACGGATCAGTTTTCCATCAGTTGACTTATGGAATGACTTGTGATTATCCAAAGAGAACTCATCGGAGAACTTTCGGCCACAATATTTGCATTTCAATCGGGTCTCGTCTTTTAGACTCTGATCCACTTTTGGCTCCGGGGTTATCGTCATTTTCGATGTCATCACTGATGAAAGAACAGCAGAAGAATTTAAATAATTGATATAAAACAGAATAAAAGCCCTAAATAGCCCATTGATATGATTGAGAGCACAGGAGGAATGCTGTCAATCATATCAATGGGCTATTTAGGGCTTTTATTCTAGTTCAAACTTACCATCGATTTCAACATCTATTCGACTGTCACTTTCAGAAACTGGTTCTGAAGCATTTGATGGTAGATAAATGCTGGCTTTCATTTGATCCTCAGAAGTGATGGTCACTTCGCTGATAGGAAGACAGTCCATCAGTTTGCAGTCTTCGCGTAACTCTTTTATCTGATTTTCGTATTGGATGGCAATCAAATCACTTTTACTCAGACCAGAGGTCGGATCAATTGAATCATCTGATTGTGGACTAGGAATGCCATTTGGAGGTCTATTTTCATCGATTATCTCAGAGATGTCCGCGAGTTGGGCGTCAAAAGTGGACATCGCATTGCTGTTCGGCTGATTCAAGAGCTCATCCAATGATAAGATGTTGAGCTGAGCTGATTTCAGAATTTGATTCTCTGTCTTCAAGTGTTGGACCAATTTTTGTGATAATTCAAACGCCGATTCAATTGAGAGATATTTTTGTTGACAAACCACTAATTTTGAGTTCAGTTCAATCAACTTCTTTGACATTCGCTTATTTTGAGAGACAAGTGTCTCATTTCTCTCCATTATTGTCACCATTTCTTAGAGATGACCACAAATTAAATCTTAGAAAATCTAATCGTCAAAAGATTAGTCGAAGAAAGTCTTGGATTAAGAAAAGTTGAAACTATTTATAAGTTTTTAAAATTTAGTGCAAAACAGACGACATGTGTCATTTGAAAATTTAGGCCCTTTTATGATTTGGTGTACACTCTCCCAAAATAAACGTTTTGGTAGTAATAAAAAGGGAATTTCATTGATTATGATGCAATTTGGCGCTTGAATCGCATTTCAATACATTTATTAATTTATTGATTTAACCTTGTTCAGCTGTCGTCTAATTTAATGGTCATATTTAATTTCCTCACATTAATTTAAAGTTTACTTGAGGACTGTCATATTGGCCAATTTATTATTTTAAAAGGTGAGGTTTTCATCTTTTTTCATCTAAATTTAATTTTTGAAAATTACTTTATGAGAAAAGTTATAAAAATTTAAAATAGGTGTTAACAAGCAATGATTATTTTACCAGGCTAAATTTAGACATGATGGATTTTGTTAATCAAATGATTTATGTCAATATTCAAAGGCATACCTTGAAGTTCATATAAATAAAGTATATTTTGCGATTTGCTTGGGCATCATATTAAATGACCTTGTTAATATTATAGATTAGCACGCTTTAAACAAGGTTCTAGAATCGGTAGTTGAACTCCTCTCTGACCTGGGAAATGCGAATGTACGTTCAGCAGCCTCACCCTCCCTGGTGACAAATATACCCTCCTCAATCTGATCTGCCCACCGGAAGTTTGGAAAAAATCAGTTTCCACCAAATTCTTTATTGGTACTTGCCAGAATCATACCTACTCTACTCTAATTGTATTACTATTATCTGTAGAGTAGGTGCGATACTGGCAAGTACCAATCAAGCAGTTAGTGCTAATTTCACCTAGTATAAACAATTTGTTCGAAAATCCTTCACCCTATACTGATTATCTTATCATGAAAAATTCAAACTCCCTAACAAGTAGGATCATAGTTAGTTAAACTCAGGATTCGACAAAGGGGATATTTTCTGAAAATCACCCTGAGCGCCAAGCGCTAACCTAACACTCAAGTATCCCAGGTCTATTTTTACTTAACCTTATTTTAATATAATCATGAAAAATAGAAATTTTGCAAAATTTATCATTGAAATTAATAATTTGAGAATGATTATATTTATATTTGAAATTATACTTCAAAACCATCTTAGGGTCTATAGGTTTACATTGCATGCACTGCCATGTTATCCAATGAGGCCACAGAGGGTTTGAAAGTAAAAAGTAAAAAACTCGGAATTTCGCAACTTCCGGTGCCAGATGGGGGTAGTGGGGATCATAAATATTATCAGGGAGGGTGGGGCTGCTGAACGTACATTCGCATTTCCCAGGTCAGAGAGGAGTTCAACTACCCTAGAATCTAGATGAATCAACTAGAGACAGACAGACTGCACTTTGTGTGAAAAATGAATTTGATGTGAAGATAAATTGACTTGCTCATTGTTTGGACAGATATTTAATTCAATGATAAATCGAAAGTCGATGTCATTGATAGCCGCCGTCTGTCATAACAATGGCATTGGATGTGAGGGACGCCTTCCGTGGCGTTTGAAGAACGAAATGTTTTACTTCACGCGAATGACAACCACTGCAGTCGATGGCAAACAAAACGCTGTAATTATGGGCCGAAAGACATGGGAATCAATTCCTCTAAAATATAGACCACTTTCTAATAGAATTAATGTAGTGTTGAGTCAAACTCTGACAGAAGTTCCCGAAGGAGCTCACCATTTGTTCCCAACACTCAAACAATCTATTGAAGAGCTCTCAAAAGACAACTCAATCGACAAAATGTTTGTAATCGGAGGACAAGACGTTTATAAAGAGGCCATAAATTGTACTGAATTTCAGTACATTTACTTGACTCGAATCGACGCCCACTTCCAGTGCGACGCCTTCTTTCCTGAAGTTGATTCCGATCTCTTCATCGATATCACTAAAGAAGCTAAAGATATACCCCAAGAAACTCAAGAAGAAAATGGTATTAAATACCAGTTCTTTCTCTACAAACGTTTGGTTTAACCTAAAAAAGTATTCAAAAGTATTAAACATTTTAAAAATAATCACTTCTTTTACTCAGTATTTTTAATAATTATTTTTGATGTTTTTGAATAAACTTGCACAATAATACTCATAATGATCTTGGTAACTATACAAATAAAAAGAGATATAACTTTCTATAAGATCGCGAGACTTTCAAACAATTGGTTTTGAACTTTGATTTTCGAATAACCAAAAGAAGTTTTATTTTCTGAAAACAAGTGTAAATTGTCTGATCATTGTTTCCCAACTTTGGCCGAAGAATTGATGGCAAAGGAGTTGTCTATAGTGCAGTGTTTTCGGTGTTATATAGAAGTCGGTGATTCTAATCACAGAGTTGTTGTGGAAGGCGTACCCCAGACCTCAACCGTCATATTTTCCAAGATTTTGAGACAATTCAAAGTGATTAGTGGAGTGGACCTAAACGATGTCGACAACACCTTTTTGGTAACACTTCTAACCCTGAATTGGTTTTCAATTGTTTCCTTAGATTCGTGTCGAAAACAAGTGGACGCAAAAGACGATCACTGAAAGAGATTTGATCCCAAATGCCTCCAAAATTATAGTTCAATATAAAAAACAAAGACCTGCACGAAGAGAAAGCAGGAAACCTCGACCACTTCCGATTGGCAATGACCCCGAAGACAAAATGGAGTCGAAAACGTCGATAATAAGACCGAAATGGAAACAAAACGACGGCATAATTGAAGTGAAAAGTGGTTGTGATTTGAAACTAATTGATACCATCCACTATTTATCCAAACATATGAATAAATGCCAATTTGATTGGACTGCCGTTTCCGAAGTGATGCGTATCTCTGGTCATCGCGATTTGACTCCAGACAAGTGTTTCTCTCAATTCTATTCATTAATCGGTGATTTGTTCTCTTATGCAAAAGATAAACAGCTCAACCCTTCCATTGATTGCAAGACTATTAAAGTTTTCAGTCGCTTGCAATCAATGAATTTGAGACCATTTGTCTCTTCACGTCGTTTTAAATGGATTAAACGAAGCAGTCAGAAGAGGTGGTTAGGAGTCAAAGATACCATGGTTTGCCTTTTGGTTGAGACCTCGCGGGCGTACAAAGATTTCGATTATAGACCTCAAACTATGCGCTCTGTTTGTAAGGAGAGGACAACAGATAAGACCTCTTCAATAGATGTTGAGTCGAAATCGAGGCCCAAATCTAAGGTCGAACCCAAAACTCGAAAACCAAAGTCAAAGATCAAAATCGATTCAATTGATTCAAAGTTAGTGTCCGTTATATACAAACTTCAGGTCAACGGTCACATATACTTCGATTGGCAGACAATCAGACATGAGATGAGTGCCGGCGCCGACTTCTACGACACGTGCCAACTTAAAGAGCGTTTCAGTCGATTGATTGTCACCTATGCAATGGTTTTGTACTTTTCCGAAGGGGATGTCAGTACCACTACAGATGTTTGGCCACTCTTTGAGATGATCTCAAAAATAGATTTGCGTTCATTTTGTGATCCAATAACTCACCAAAAGATACAACACTTGAGATCACAAATGGGCCCAAAATCCAGTCATTATTATAACAAAGACTTGAAGTTTGGATAAAACTATCGATAAATATATTTTCGGATTTAACTTAAAATTCTTAAAAACATTACAAAAAATATTTATTTTTTTTAAAGCGAAACAAAACTTAAATAAACTTAAATAAACTTTTATATCAATTAAGAAATGGTTTATTGAATGATAATTATGTGAATATGTCTTAAATTCTGTCCCAAAAGCGCTACAAATCAAAGGGTTTGACATAAAAGTGGTTAAATTTACAGACAATTGTCTCAAAATGGACTCAAAAGGAATCGTACGTTGAGAAGAGCCATAATTTGAGGAGTGGGTCTCTATTTGGTCCAGCTAACTTTGGGGATGTCGTAATGTTCGGAGAGATTTTCTAAATGGCTATTAAACTCTTCGACCCGTTGTTTGTGACTTTTCGAGGCTTTAGTCATAATCCGTTCGGTTTCTCGCTGTTCCTGTTGTTCCAAGAACTTCTTCTGCGCGGGAGTCATCCAGTTGAATTCCTTGGATGATTTGTCTGTCTTTTGAGTGCCGGTGTAGTCATTACTGCTGTCGCTGTGATTATCCAATTTCTCAATCATTTGCTTGAATTTGTTGTCACTGATTCCCTGGATTTTGTTCTTCTTTTTCTTCTTCTTCGCCTTCACTACCATTCCATCGGTTTTCTTAAGCTTTAGAGAACTCTTCGCCACAAATTCGTAATCGTCAGACATTTAGCCGAAGAATTATTTCTAATTTCGGCCTTAATTTGAGTTAAAATCTGACAAATAATTGTTTGTTTGGACGAAACTCACCACAAAAAGTAAATAAACATCTATTGATTCACTCACTTTTCAAAACGTATTAACTGCAGTTCAAATTTATCGCTTAATATAATGTAATTTCATACTTCAGTTAACTTGTTTTTAAATTTTGATTTTGTTTCTCCGTGTGTTTTTGTTCATAACAAACGTTAATAATGTTTAAAGGTAAGTGATATACAATTTACCTCAAAATTCAATGACAAGGGCTGCGGAAATTATAAAAAGTGTCACGATGTTTTTTAACAAACATATAAAGTTGTAAATAATTTAACTCCCATTTAAAAAAGCAATTCAATCACTGATTTTAATTAAATTTGAATCAAAAAAAGTTTAAATAATTTTTAGATTTATTTACTCAAGATATATTTTATAAATTGCATGATGATTTCAGTCAATTATAAATTTGCATCCGTAGTCCTTCAGTGTGCAACAAATGACAGCGAATTGTGCGGTGCGAACGGCCTCCCAATCACTCCTTCCTCGATAGCTATGATGGGAAACTTCAAGTCATTCATAGACACCAATAATCAACAAAATCAGAAGAATTGTCAGTATTTGACACAATATTTGGATTGTATTCGCAATAAGAAAGGTTTTAAAGCCATTTAATGTCCACATTCTTGCACTTAATTGACCACATTCTTAACCCGAATCCTTTGTCGCACTTCTGTCCCAAATCTCTTTAAGAGTTTCAAAATTATTCTTTCAATTAATTGATTCTTGAATCCACTGTCCAGAAAGAATTACGCTGATTTTCGAGCACTACTCAAACCCACTGCCCACTGAAGACATGGATTTGTTAGCAAAGAATTCATTGCTGGCATTATATCACTTACACTACAGTATCGGATGTGTTCACGGATTGATAACACCCGAAGCCCTGGTCTTTGACGGCAAAACAGTAAAACTGACCCATTGGGCGCTCAATGCTATCAACGACTCCGGCAAACACTGTGACGCAAATATGAATTTACCCCGTATTCAATCAACTGATCCATTGGTTGATTAGTTTTTATCGTTAATTTCTTTCTTTAGATGACATTCGGTTCCTTCCTATTGAACAGCTCTATGGCATAACTACTGTCCGAAAGTCTGATGTCTGGTCTTTAGGACTGACATTACTCTCATTAATGGACAAAAAGATTAAATTACCCGAAAATCCATCGGAAATAGTGTCGAGTCTCACCTCGAAGGAAGTGCTGATTAAACTCGAGGCGAATCTATCGATTTTACCACAAAAATGGCAGCAATTCTTTCTCTCGTGTCTTCAGCCGAAGCCATCAGAACGAGGAACTGTTAAAGAATTGTTAAAAATTTTAGAAATTCCTGTCCCCGAAGTCGAGTGCCAACAATTGAATGAGTTCTTAAGATATCCAAAATTGAACTCTAATTATAGCGAAAGAGAAGTCATTACAATCCATGAATTCTATCACTTGTATTGTTTGGCGAATCCGTCGATTAAAGACCAGAATCAGGAGAAACGCCACAAAAAGCCGCCGATATTTTCAATGCCAACACTTGTCCTCAGAGATGATCGGTCTTCTGGTGAACAGAATTCAGTGCAGAGACGCAAATACGTCAATATTCCGGCCAATAATGAGTTAAAACTTTTACAGACAGAGAAACTCATCGAACGTCTTAATCAATTGCCGCCACAAATATTCTGTCCATTAATTCTTACTCCCAATTTTAACGCCGTCTGGACGTCACCTAATCTGCCGATTGTTATCCGGGAAAACGATTTTGACTATCAGTGCGAAAGAATTATGATTTTTAAACGACTCATAGAAGGTTTCATTCAGTGATTCATTGATTTTTGTACTCAATGTCCATCTTTTTCAGGCTCTCCCTTCATTCGTACTCAACTTTTATCCTGTGCAAAAGTGGACATTCCTCCTCTATATAGGCCTCAGATTTGGGCAAATATTTTGAACGTCAAGTGGTCAGACCTTCTAATCTACGAACAGATCGACAAAATAACGGCTACTCAGACCGACCGCCAAATTAGTGTAGACATTCCACGATGTCATCAGTACAACGACCTCTTGGCCTCACCACAAGGCCACCAGAAGCTGACCCGTGTTCTCAAAGCTTGGCTCCGATATAACGAGTCTAAAGGGGAAGTATATTGGCAGGGATTGGACTCATTGGCGGCTCCTTTCGTGATAATAAATTTCAATAACGAGAGTCAAGCGTTCGCCTGTTTTAATGCATTTGTGCACAAATATCTCAAAGGTCGGGCCCTCCCTTCTCTTTTGAATGCCATGAATTTAACCTTTATTGTAATCTTAGGGTTTTTCCAGAGAGACAACAGTCATGTAATACAAGAATATTTAGCACTCTTTTCAATATTAATCAAATTCCAAGACCCAGCGCTGGCCAATCACTTGAATGGTCTCCAATTTCTGCCCGATCTGTTTGCCATTCCCTGGTTTCTGACTATGTTTACTCATGTGTTACCACTTCATCAGGTTATGAACTTATGGGACACACTTTTGTTGGGTACGATTCAAACTAATGAAAGATGAGAGAATTTAATTGGATTTTCATTTCAGGCAATGAGTCGTTCCCTCTATTTATCGGCCTTTCAGTACTGAATCAATTGAGAGACCAATTAATGAATTTTACATTCAATGACTGTATTCTTATATTCTCTGATTTGCCGCAAATCGATATCAATAAATGTGTCAAACATGCGATCAAACAGTTCTGCGCCACTCCTAAGAGTGTCTGCCAGAGAGGGGTCTGGCCTTTGGAACAGTTGAAGACTCAGAACATTCCACTCATCGACATATCAGATGTGATATCTTTAGTGAAAAGCGACAAAATGTCAAAAGTTGTGATAATTGACGGCAGACCTAAAGAAGAAATTCAAATATTTGGCGCCATTCGCGACGCTTGGGTTAGGGATGACTACGAGCTCGTCACCAGTGGTCACATCGTTATTGTAGTCAATGATCATATCAAATGCGAGGAACTCATTGCAAACAACTGTTTGAGAGTCTGTTTACTCCAGTTATCAGATGCCGTTCCCAAAGAACTATTGGCTTAACTCAAGTCGGAGTTCAATTCGTGAAAATCAAAATTTTTTATGTTTTCAGTATTTCACAAAAAGAGTTAATCAATAATTTAATTATTATTTTATCGATTATTTATTTGTTTTATTTATACCTTTAATTAATTATTATATTTATAATAAGTTTGGATAAAAAAATTGTTTTAATAAAATTACAAAGTTAAAACTAATTTATCAATTTATTGCGCTTAATAATGCCATGGTCAATTTTCGATTAACCCTTGTTTTATATACCAGTTCTTCAGATATAAATTCAAAAACGAACGGATGAATTGTATTCCGTGTGAAATAAAAAGATAATTAAAAGAGTATAAAAAGAATGGGAAATACCTCTCAGTCCATGCATTTTCTGTTTTAATTCGTTGTTCCTCTTCGGGGTCTAAATCGCATTCGATTTCCCATAAGTTGCGGACTTCTTCTGCACTCTTTCCCTTCAACTGTTGAGCCGTTACTTTGCAGCCGACAGATAAAATACCTTTGATATCGAGATAATTGGCAGCAACTAACAAATCAAAGAGGAATTCCCTCTCGATATCGAAATAATTCTTATCCCAACTGCTAATATCTTCTTTAATTGTCATCAAAGGCTCATATTCTTCCTCGTCTTCAGAGAGATCGCAATCATTGTAGTGATATTCAATCCAAACAATGATTTTGTCCAATACTTTTACTGAAATAGGGAGAGGAACGGCTGCTTTCGTGTCCACTGAATTCTCCATCAAATCTTTAACAGGAATTACAATTAAATTAATTGATTGATTAAATCAAATGATATTTCAATTGAAACCTTTCAAAGTTAAACACATTTTTGCCTTTTCTTTATCCAAATAACGTATTTCTCGTTCGTCTTCTTTTGGTTGTAATTGAATGCATTCCGAAGATTTAAACATTTCGACTTAAATATCGATTGAATGGTTCACTAAATTAACTAGAGCACAGTTTAAACCACCTTCAATCAAATATAATTATATAAATGAGAAGTTATAGAAAAATAAGTAAACTTGGTTCGTTAAGACTCAGAATGTGATCTGGCAAATGTCAATTGCAAAAGGCCTAAAATGATGATTGCCAAGGGCATTTATAAAGGCACTCATTTAAAAATAAACAACTTATGAAGCAAAAAGTAAATCCTAGCAATCCCTGGATACAGATTATGGTCCATTGCAATAATTTGTCCACAAGATCGCACAAATTTAGATTATAACCCTGGGCCTTAATCTCAAGATCAGTGGTCACCAAGCAAAACGATTTCAGGGGGATCTAGGGGGGGGGTTTCTTCTCGAGCTCAGGGGGATTAGGGGAGGGATAAAATGGCGGCCAAAAAATCCGCTATTTTGCCTTAAATTTACCGATTCGGACCATTTTAACACGTTTTTCGGCTAAATTAAGCCTAAATTCAGTTTAAATTGGACTTAATTCAGTTCTAATCCTGTTTTTACGGCTGCGCGCGGCGGCCATTTTCCCACTTTTTGGCCAATTTCTCTAGGGGGGGGGGGGCCTCGAGCTTTTCGCTCTCAGGGGGGATTTTGTCCAATTTTTTCGGCTCAGGGGGGGATTT
>JAQGAR010000081.1:0-26635 GCA_034697865.1 Oribatida sp. | reverse complement strand
TCATTAGTGCCAATAAGGGGTCCCAAAATACGAGACCACTGGCCATTTAAAACTTCGATATTAAATAGATAGAGAACATTGATCTGAACTCAAAAATGGAAAAATAATTCAAAAATGTCCAGAATTTAACCCACAAGGGGCATCACAGTAGGAAATATCAAGTTTTAGCAGGAGGCAAATGTTTTCAAGATATTTTAAGTATTTTAAGTTTAACTTTTGAATTTTCTAAATATCTAGCATTTTGACTTGTTACCAATATACAAACTTGATTAGCTCAATTTACCTTATTTATTTCATATAGCTCAGTATTTTGCCACCATAAGTAGGTCTCACATTTTGGGACCCCTTATTGGTACTAATGACCTTTTAAGGTGAATATTTTATAGATGACCAAAGCTTTAAACCCCTGTGTTGAAATTTACCAACAAAAAATCTGTCCCTGGCTATCTGCCAAGGCTGTCTTCAAACCTCATTATATAAAATTATATAAAATATAATTATAGTATTGTCGTCACAACACAATCGGTGAAAACTGTGAGAAATGTGCCCAAGGCTTTTATGGGGACGCCATTCGGGGAACACCTGATGATTGCAAATCATGTCCATGTCCTTTAACAATACAATCAAATAATTTTTCGCCAACTTGTCGTCTTGACTCTGATGGTCAGCCGACTTGCAACGCCTGTCCCACTGGTTATAGCGGAAGGAATTGCGAACAGTAAATCTTTTTGCATAATTGGTGCATGCTAGTCTTATTAAATGAAAATATTATAGTTCGACAAACTCCTAAATTCAATTCAATTTAATTGTGATTCAAAAGGTGTTCTTTTGGATATCGTGGAAATCCATTACAACCCGGAAGCAAATGTGAGCTCATTACTAGTAGTGGACCAACAATTCGAGTTCGAATCGATGAGCCAAAGGTCCAAAGAGTTCCCATCGGGTCAGCGGTAACTTTTCGTTGTAATGGTGTCTCACAAATAAGTGATGTAATATTCGATTTCTTATTATTTTCAATAAATTCTAATTTAAATTGACTTGCTCATATAGATCACATATAACTTGGTTTGGACTAAAGAAAGCGGATCTCTTCCTTCCAGAGCTTCAGAAGCGAGTGGAATACTAACTATTCCGGATGTGAGGGCAGAACACAGTGGAATTTATGTATGCACTGGTTCTGATTTGCAGAGTGTAGCCCAAGACCATGCTACTTTAGTAGTTGAAACCAGTGTTCAGCCGGCGGTTCCTCGCGTGAGGATCGAACCCTACTATCAAGAGGTCAATGTTGGCGATCCGGTCGAGTTTCGCTGTACTGCAGAGGGATATCCTCCGCCAGAACTTCGTTGGACTGCAGGCCGTAACAATATTTTAAACCCGACCTCCACTTTTTTAAATGGTATCTTCAGAATTGCTTGGGCACAAAAGAGTGACCAATCCGAATATATATGTCACGCCAGCAATTCTGCCGGAACTGACTCATTGAGAACTATTCTTTATGTTAAGGGGGAGGAGAGCGCGGATATAGGCGCCAAACCACACGTTACCATATCTCCAGTCAATTATGAAGGAAGAAGAGGGGAAAGCGTCAAATTTGATTGCAAAGTCACTGGAAGTCCAGTGCCCGACCTTCACTGGAGTTTCTCGAGGGGTGATATACCAGTTGATTCACGACAAGTTGGGGGTCTTCTTATATTAACGCGAATTACAGAATCACATCAGGGATTATATACATGTACAGGTCGAAACATCCATGGTACAACTCAAGCCCAGGCTCGCCTTTCTATTGAGTCGAGCCGCGCCATTCCCACTGCCAAAATTGAGCCTGAAAAACAAACTATAGTTCAAGGCCAAAGTGGACAGTTAAGATGTATTACCAGCGGAAATCCTGTGCCAACCATAAGTTGGCAGAAACTCGGTTCTGATACTATACCACTCAGACATAAAGCCAGTGGAGAAACACTTTTAATTGAAAATGCAGTCATCGAGGACAGGGGTCTATATATTTGCAGAGCTGACAATCGCGAAGGTTCTGCTCAAAGTTCTGCTCTGGTCGAAATCGAAAGAAGGGAAATCCCTGCCATTGAGATCTATCCCGAATCGTCTCAAGTAGTAGTTAGAGGGGGAAGGTTTGTTATATTTTCTTTGCATTTATACGATTTCGATTAAACCAATATTTTTTATTAAGTGCTTTATTTCAATGTCGGATTACGGCTGGCGTTCCTCTGCCATCAATTGAATGGCGTCGAAGTGATGGAAGTCTTTTCACACAACACACTGAAATACTTGACGGAGTCATCCGTTTTAATAGAGTTACCGGAGACGAAGAGGGGATCTATATCTGCACAGTAGGCCTTCCTTTCATTTTTCAGTTTATAAAAAATACTCGATTAAATATTTTGTTCTTATCATCAAAAGGCCGAAAATATCGGAGGAAGAGTGACAGCTCAAGCAGTTTTACGAATTCATGGCGCGCCGACCGTAAAAATATTACAGTCGAGTCCCTATAGAGTTCGACCAAATGAAAGGGTCAGACTCGAATGTGTTGTGTTTGGTGATCAGAATCCTAATATGGTGTGGCGTAAAGTGCCATACATTGGTGTCGACACTACGCTTATAAGCCAACAAATTGGGAGTAAGAATATCTTTGAGATTTCAAATGTCACCGCATCCGACACCGGAATATATAAGGTCTGAGTTTATAAAATTTCTCACTTTTTTTTGTTGAACTTTTAAACTCTGAACCAACAGTGCGTTTATTCGTCCCCTTCGGGAATAAGTGAAGAGAGGATTCAAGTGATAGTGGAAGACGACTCTCCCGAAATCGTACCAAATATAGTGGTCGAGGATCGTGTAGTAACTGTTGCCGCTGGAAACAGAGCAGAAATGCGGTGCTTTGTCAGAGGAACAGCTCGTCCCATTGAATTAAAGTGGGTTCGAACCGGAAACCAATCCCTTCCTTCTTCTTCTAGAGTTGAAAATGGTATTCTTTATATCGACGACGTAAAGCCACAGGACAGCGGTGAATACCAATGCCTCGGATTAATTGATGGAAAATCAGTGATGTTTGAGGCGAGAGCTCGTTTGGCGGTAGTCGGTAAGTTGATTGACAGCGCCGTCATTGTAATATTGCTTTCTTCACTCATTATAATACTACTTGCATTGCTTACCGCAAGGTATTTGGGCCAGAGGTAATCTATTCCTCTTCTTTGTTACACTATTGAATCGCTTGTCTAACATTTGTTTGTATTCTATTTCTAACATTTGATCACTTAATTAGCACCACCTAGAATACAATTACAACCGCCCCGTCAGACTGCAAGACCAGGCGATACAGTCACAATCGATTGTATCGCAACTGGAGATCAGCCCATTACCATTGACTGGAGTAAAATTGGGGGAAACCTCCCTATAAATGTTTACTCACATGTGGGCAGACTTGAAATAAGAGGAATGCAGTTATCTGATGCGGGAAGGTTTCTCTGCACTGCCGTCAACGCCGCCGGAAAGGCTGAAGGGGTCGCTGAAGTTATTGTTGACGATTCTGATAATCGAGATATTCTTCGTAGAGAAGAAACTGCTTTTGTTGGCTCCAACATTGAGCTTAAGTGTCAATTCGGCGGTTCACCACCACCAACTATCAGATGGACTAAAGATTCCGTTCCACTTCCAAACAATTCCAAAGAAGTCGGAAATGAGTTATGGATTCGAAAGGTGCGACTGGAAAACGGTGGCAGATATGTAAGATCAGATTTAATTCAAATCTAATAAATCTAATGATTGTTGATTAAAAAGGTATGTACCGCCACTTCCAATTTGGGAATATTGTCCCGCGATTATGTTGTCCTCAATGTCAGAGGTATCTAAACTTTGGGTTTGCTTTTATAATCATAATTAAACCAAAAACATTTAAATTTATTTACTTTTAATTTTAATTTTAATTATTATTTTTATGTTTTGTTTGGAATGCCTTTTATTTTAATATTATTTTCAATCATATTATTGGTTAGAGAAACAATGCGAACCGAATCAGTTCAGATGTCACGACAGCAACTGTATTGATATTAGATATCACTGCAACCAAAAGTATGATTGCCCTGATTTTTCAGATGAATATGACTGCACTGGTATTTAGTTTTTAAGTTTATTTTATTTTATTTATTGATTAGAGACCAAAAACTTCCGATTTCTAGAGTTCTTATTTCTTGCAGTAATTCCTTCACTCGAAGTACAAGTGATTCCGAGTAAAGATAGAGTCTATTTGGGCGATCAGCTCACACTACAATGTCAAGTATCGGGTGATCCTTCAGCGCGCATTGAATGGAATGGTGTGAGTAGAAACGGACCATTTCCCGATAATGTGTTGGTTCGTGGAAATACCTTGGTCGTTAGTGGAGTCAACTCAGAGAACGGCGGTATTTATAGGTATTGTTCTCTTTTTTTAAATAATTAAATATTTTAATTCATTTATTTGCTTCCAATTAGATGTTCAGTCGATACATATGCGGGTACTTTCAATAGTGACTATGTACTAGCAATCCAGGGTAAGTTACCTTTCCTATTTATAATTATTTAGATATAATTTAATGAAATGTTGGAATATTTATTAAAACTAACAATGGATTAATTGTGAGTTATTTGTAAATTATTTTATCATAAATTAAACGAACGACTGATAAAAACGGCTTTCTTTTATAGAAATGCCGACAATCGCTGCCGACGCAGTCGAAAAAAGATCCGCTCCTTTCGGTTCTACTGTGATTATGGACTGTGCAACAACTTTAGAGCCACCAGTGTCATATTCTTGGAGCAAGCAAGCTGATTCCCTATCATCTGAAGCTACTTTCGATGATGAAGGAGGTATTACTATACCAAATGTAAGGGGACAGGATGCAGGTGTGTAATACATCAAAGTGAATCTCTATCGTTCAATTATTAATTGCCGAATGGTTTGTCCCGTGGAGGCACTTACACATGTACTGCAAAGAATCAATATGTGACAATTGAGATACCAACAATTTTGGTGGTCACAGGAGTTGTTCCTCACTTTGCTCAGAACCCATCTTCTTATATGGTGATGCCTACACTGCCCGACGCTTATTTGAATTTCGAAGTCCAGATCTCATTTAAACCCGAAAATCCAAATGGTTTAATATTATACAACGGACAAACCCCACACTCCGGGGATTTCATTTCATTGGGACTGACCGACGGTCGGATTGAATTTAGATATGAGTTGGGCTCAGGTGTGGTTCTTCTCACAAATGAGAAACCAATCGAAATGAATAAATGGCATTCCGTCAGAATCGGACGCAACGAAAAGGATGGAGTCTTGCAAATAGACGATAGAATGGAAATTATTGGTTCCGCAGCCGGAAAGTTCAAAGGTTTGGATCTTTTGGAACCCTTGTATATCGGAGGAGTTCCCGATTTCACACAAATATCAAAGCAAAATGGTTTCGATCGCGGGTTTGTCGGATGTATCAGCTTATTTAAAGTGGGAACCGTTGGACACGAATTAGTAAACGAAGCAGAGGCTCATTCAGTCACCAATTGTGAGACCTGTTCCTCAAATCCCTGTGCAAATGAAGGAGTTTGTCAGGAATCAGCTTTAAGTCCAGTTGGCTATAAGTGCGTCTGTGCGTCAGGATTTTCGGGACAGGATTGCGAAAAAATTGGAGACGCCTGTTATCCTGGAGTTTGTGGCACTGGTCGTTGCATCAATAAATTAAGCGGTGGTTTCGACTGTTACTGTCCTTTTGGCAAAACAGGCCATAAATGTGAGAGAGATATTCTAATAATAGAGCCCTCCCTCTCCGAAGATTCATTTTTGGCGTATCAGACCCCCAAAAATCACGTCAGAAAAATGAATCTTAAAATTAAAGTAAAGCCCAAAAAATTAGAGGACGGGCTGATTATGTACAGCGCACAAAACCACGATGGACAGGGCGACTTCATTTCCCTGGCCATCAAAAATAAAACAATTGAGTTCCGCTTCGATACAGGTTCGGGACCGGCTATTCTCAAGAGTTCACAAAAATTGGAACCTGATAAATGGATGAATATAGTGGCGGACCGAGACTTGAGGCAGGGGAGACTCACTGTTGGCAATAGTCCAACTGTAACGGGAGAGTCTCCAGGCAATACTCGAGGTCTCAATCTACGCCTTCCTTTATATATTGGTGGTGTCGATAAATTGCAAGTGACAATCGCTCCATTGGCTGAAAGTACTCATGGCTTTTATGGTTGTATTGGACATGTAAGCCATCGCCTCATTATTTATCAAATATATTGGAATTATCTTTTTTCCCCAAATTAGATCGAAGTGAATCAGATAGAAATGGAGTTGGTTAACGGGGTAATTGACGCGGCAAATGTGGCCGATTGTGGTTCAGATTCGCCCTGTCAGAGGTCTCCCTGTCGTAACGGCGGTCAATGCAATGAAATCGATATAACAGACTTCAAATGCATTTGTCCTGAAAATTATAGCGGTTTGAAATTTAATTTAAAATTTACTGTTTTATCGTTCATTTTTACATTTCAGGTAAACTCTGTGAACGTCGTGACGGTGTCTGTCAAGTAATGAATCCTTGCAAAAACGGCGCCGACTGCCAGAACATTGACTCCAGTTTCAAATGCTTTTGTACCATTGGATTCTACGGTGATATGTGTAGTGAACGTCAAGAGTTCACTGACCCTAAATCTGTCAAATTGGTTGGCGACGGCTTTCTTGCATTAAAAGGCGATTATTTTCCACATGTTCTGAGTTTGGCCGATGAGAGCATCCGATTCACAGTCAGCACACAAGAAGAAGAAGGAATTATTTTCTATCATGGACAATCTCCTGAGACTAACGGTCTCGATAAGGATTTCTTTGCCGTATCTCTGATTGATGGTAAAATCGAATTTAGCTTTGAGTTGGGCAGTGGTGCCGCCAAAATCCGCTCCGATGTCACTGTGAATGACGGACTCCGACATATTGTTCTTATTAAAAGGAAAGGCAAAGAAGGGAGTCTTGAAATCGATGGAAAGCATCAAACCTTTGGAGAATCTGCCGGAGCTCTGCAGATGCTGAACGCAATGGGAGATGTATATATCGGAGGCCTTCCTGATTACACAGTTATGGTGGGCGACCGATTTTCAGGTTTCGTTGGGTGCATATCTGATTTAGAAATAGGAAAGTCCGGTGCTATTAACTTGGTGACCGCCGCCAAAACCGCTCGCAATGTTCTCACCTGCGATGACGAGTAAGTATTCAATTACAACATTTAAGCCCGAATTGTCCCGGGGTTACAATAATGAAATATGGAAAAGGCTGCTCCCGTTATGGTTATAATTGTTAAAGAATTATGAATTTCTACTTTATTCACATATAAGCACTGGGAGGGTTAGTTGTATCCCCAAAACCTAACAACGGACAATTTTCTCCAGTCATTTAACTTGCCTAGGGGCAATTAGTGGGTTAAACGTTATACATATAACCAAATCGCATTTTTCGAAATTTTGACTAATACCTCATAATGCCTAATAATTTATGCGGGTGCCCTCACCTCTGAAGGGTAAAACAACTAATCAACTAATGACTCATTAGTAATGACTGATGTTTGCATGTTTTATTTAACCAACCTGCTAATTTTTTAGTCTATATTTAAATCAATTGATTGCTTTTATTTTGATTTCAGTTTGACTTCGAGCGGATCAATGTCTTAAAGAAAAGGTTTTGTAAAATATATGGTATTTGTAATTGGCTTTCAATAATCGATTGAATCATATCTGCAAACATTCTTTCTTCGAAATATTACTCTCAAGTCTTCAAAAGTGTGCCTCAATTTAGCCATAAGTGACAAATAACTGCCATTTTTTTAATTTATTTTCATTTCTTGAAAATCAGTTGAATTTTCATAAACTTAAATATAAATAAATGACAAACATTTGTTAATTAATCACAAAATATACTTGAATTATGATTATTTCATTGATTACCAAAGTTTTAGCTCCAGAGACAAATCAATAGAGAATATTCTCTAATCGGATAAACATATGTTTTGTGGTTTGGAATTAAATACTTATATTTATTTGCGATAAACTCTCATAACTCGGAATTTCACTGGAATTGAGATTTCACTCAAAATATAAAATTATTAAACAAAACAACGAAATATTTTTTAAAACTTAAAATCATAAACATTTCCAAGAAGTTAATGGTTTTTGTTGGAGAGTAATGATTTTGCTTCGGCCCCACTTATACCAAAAGACTCCGATTACAAGACAAATAACTACTTCAAGATAATAGCCATCAAAACTAATAGAACACTGACCACTCTTCAGCGAGCATTCCTCAGCTGAAATCGAATCATTGCATGACATTCCATCACTGGAACACGACTTAGTGGTGAGCGGATCGATAAACCAAAGGGCGAGAGTTGAGGGCCAATTGCCGCCCAAATTAGTGATAGTATTGAGTAAAGTCATGTACGTTCCGCCAATGGATGGGTCACTGATGCGGGCGTGGAATGCCATTAGTGCCACATACATACTATAGAGTGAGATCTGATGTAAGGCATACGCAAACAAAATCACAGCGTAATAATAAGGAGGAAATGAACCGTCGGTCTCAGACTTTACGTGTTTTGTCCACCAAAGCAATAGTGCGAACACTATTCCGAACATTAATCTGGAGTTCAATCGAAATTCATTTATTAAAACATTTACGAGAAATAGAGTGCAATACCTGTAGGGATAGGCTCTAAGGAAAACGTGAAGAGGTTTGGGACCGTTTGTATACCGGCTTATAATCCACGGCAATATAATTTGAAGGGGAACCATAGGAATGGCTAAAAGAGCCAAATTCTCTCTGTGAACGCCTGACTCTATTAGCTTAAGCCCAGTGGCGGAGTCGGTGACCGCAAATCCTATTTTACAGGTCAAAAGAATGGCCGCAAATAATCGAACCGATGGTAAGTGAAAGATTCGGTAAAGCATTGAATAGGTCTGAAAGACTCCCATTTCTGGTTCATCTTCTGGCAAACGATTTGTTTTCTCGTGTTTTAAAATCCAAACTAAAGTTGTGGACATCGCAAACACTATTCCCCAAAAGTAGAAGAAACCCGAGAGTGTGACCAAACCCTCGTTCTGTGGTTCGCTTCTTAAATATCTGTTGCAAAAGTCTGTGGATTCTAAAGCTAAGAAAACCACATTTCCCAGAAAATAGCCGGCAGTCTGTCCAACAGTATTACAAGTGGACGCATAACTAACATTAGCTCTGGAGAGCATAGTTAGTGCCCACCCGTCCACTGCTATATCTTGAGTGGCGGCCAAAAAATTCAGTGCAAAGAAGACAGCTGTCAGCAGATAAATATTCGGACCAACACTACCACTACTGTCCAGAAGATTGTCTATTGTATAGGAGAGGACGATCATAAAAATGCCGATCGCATACTGGGTTGGGATAAGCCATGTCTTACGCCGACCCATTGCTGACCAATAGAGTGAATCTACGATTGGTGCCCACAAGAGTTTGACAGAGAAGGGCCAGGACACAAAACTGAATATTGCCTGATCACCGTAACTCACTTTTCGATTGGTTAAAATCATTGGAATACTTGCGGCCAAACCCAAAGGTATTCCTTGCAATACATACAGAAATAGGAGAACTCCTATTGAAACGTAATCCTTAGCCAATATTGTAGTCATTTTCTTCCTCGACTCTTCTTTTTCATCTATTAAACCATTTTCTTCATGAGAATCGTTATGTGAGGCAATGTTTTTCAACCGTTTTGAGGACCCTTTCCTTCCAGACATTGTTTATCAACAAATCGATAAACAAATGCCAGAATTAGTGACAACAGAAGAATGTCTGCTAAGAGTGAATGGATGTCACTGTTTGTCTCAATTCGTTCAAACGATTAACAATTGATTCCAATTATAAAAATCGATTCAAATGAAAACATTTGTTTTGAAAGACGTGTTATTATTTATTAGACAAAACTGTTTTCGGCTCTTTTTAAAATTACATTTATTTGCAGTTTAATCTTCATTTAAATTGAAATTTTATACATTTCAATCAGATTGTGATAAGGTTTGCATTTAAATCTTTAAATTTTTGTTTGTTTGTATTTGATTAATTTTGTTATTAAATAAAATACAAATTTTAAATCACTTGAAACCGAAAACTAAATAACATTTGAAATGACAAAAACGAATTGAGTGCCGCTTTGCGTTCAATTTTGTCAATAAATTCTTTCAAATTCTCACAATTAATAATTATATACAATATACATTTGTATATCATAAGAATTATTCTAAAAAAATTATTAAATGCTGCTTTTAAAACTAGCTCTGTTTGCTCTGTAACCAACTTTTGGTGTTTTATGGAGGTCTCCTTTCTCACTTGCAACACTTTCAACAAGTAAAAGTTCTGAGTTAACCCTTCCTGAGTTATCCTTCTGCCTTACTTATCCGAACCCACTCGAAGGATAACTTGGGACTTCTATTGTAGTTGCTTTTGGGTTGCAAATGTGTACGATTTACATTGCACGGCATTTAAAAAATTTTACTTTACCAGAAAGTTGAAATAAAAACACGCGTTTGATTTGATTTATCCAATCTGGTCAAATATACAGTTCAAATATCAGCTATTGACTTTACTGCATAATCTATTTAAATATTTATTTGACCTTGCTCTTAATTCTTTTTTCGGATATAACATTGATTTTAATTTAAAATTTTTAATCGTTATAAAAGAAAATCGATAAATTTGGACATAAATCGATTTATTGTCTTATTTAGCATCCATTTCTTGATATCAATTGAATTTTAAATAAAGTGATAACAGTATTAACGAGTATTCAAATGCATATATTTTTGATAGAATTTTATTGAAATCAATGATCAAAATATATATTTGAGGGCACTTTCAAGAAGACTTCATTTTGTAAAATGTTGCCAATATTTGTAGGTTTAGTCTCCAGTCATCATTTCCATGAACTCTGTTTTATAGATAAGATATAAAATTTATTTCTTTTGTCAGATCAATGAATAAACTTACCGTCAAAGTCAACAGTTCCGGAGCCATCGGTATCGATTTCAGCAATCATTTCGTCCAATTCGTCTTCAGTCAGTTTGTCGTCGAGTGCGCGAAGAATTTCTCTTAAGGCAGAAGTTGGTATAAAGCCATTGCCCTCCTTGTCGTACATACGGAAGGCTTCTCGTAATTCTTCCTGCATGGCCTCCGCATCTTCCTCTACTAAGAACCTGGCGGTCAGCGCCAAGAATTCATCGAATTCCAGTTCTCCACTTCCTTTGGTATTCAAATCAAATATAGTTTATTAATTTGAATCATAAAGTGATTAAGAGAACTGACCATCGGCATCGATTTCAGCGATCAGAGCCTGCAAATCTCCTTCTTCAAAAGTCTGTCCCAATGTTCTTAATATAGTGGACACCATATTGGTGTGAATGTGTCCCTTCTTGTCTCTATCGAACATATCAAATGCCTTTCGGAGCACTAAACAAATGTTTAATCACTTCTATTAAATTCTATTTTAATTAATTAATAAATTTTTCTGCAATTCGTTAACTAAAATAAAATAGATAGCCTTAAAAGAGGTTGCTCAAATGGTGAAACCAAAAACCCTTCCCCTCCCCCTTAGACCCGAAGAGTTTGAGCAATCCTATACAAATAGACAAATAATTATTTTATAGGTCAGGTATATATAAATATATATGGAATGATATTTATATATAAATTGCTGACGATTCTTATTTATTACAATAATTGTTTATACAATTTTTATTAGTTTTAGAGAAAAGTACATAATTCCAAAATAATGTTCAAGATGATCCATGAAAAATTTTATTACAAGTATAATAAAATTAAATGGAAGTTCCAAATGACGATTGAATTAAAATCTTATGAGAAGCAGTACTTTCAGAATTAATCGGATTTTTAAGAGAATAATAGTTAAAACCTTAGGAAAAAGTTTTCTTTGGATTAGTTGTTCCCTCCTTTCATTGAGATTTGGATAATTATTTTGTGACAAACGACGGATAAACTAAAGTTATTTTTAGAGGGAATGCGAACAGTGTTTTCACTGCAGAGCACAGCGCTGTACTGCCGTAACAGAACTGTAGTACACATAAGTAATTCGATACTTGAGCTTAAGTGGCAAAAGCTTTAAACAAATCCAATGCTCCAAACATCAAATTCTGTGTTATCTTCACTTCATTTTGTGTTCATTAAATTTTTCATCAAATTTTGAGAGAATTTTTCATATAAAATGCTTTTCTTTTATTAAAAATTAATGAGATTTTATGTTTAGTAACTTTAGCTTCAAATTTTTGATTATTCACATAAAATTACAACTATCTTAATTACTCCAAAGTTATTATTTGGGATTCAAATGAATCATTTGTGCCTAGATATTATCTGTGTAACTTCAATTTAATAAAATTATTAAACATTAAATCTAAGAAAAATGAGACTTACTCTGAACCTGTTCTTTGGATAGTTCCTCAGCAGACTAGATCAAATAGACGCCCAATTATTTATCATGATTTCAATTATTAAAATGAAGTCTTAAGAGACCCAATGCTTACCATTTTGTTTAATTGGATGCACGCAAAAGACTTTGAAAAGAATGAGCTTTTGATGTGTTGTTTAGTGGATCGCAGAACTGAATCGCTGACAACACGAACGACACGACACTACTGTTTAATGCGTTGTCTGTTGCATGAAATCTGGAACATAAAAGTGAATCCCAATCTTCCGAACCATTTTTGGACGATATACGAGTCACATGTGCACTACTCCTGCAGTATAATCGAATCGAGACCAACGTAATCGTGTGCTCTTAGGGATGGAGTTGAGCACAGCCTCATTCAACGTTAAAAACTGAGTTTTATTTTTGGAATACTTTATTGAATTTACGAGTAAACAGAATTCAGTTTCGATCCCAAAAACACTGCAATTATACAGAAAATGAAAGTTCATAAACGTTTTCCTTCCATTTGAAAGACAATTGACTTAAGCTTCGATATTATTGATAGCTTATCACTAGACTTGACTATACCCTGGACTGGCATTCATTCAAATTTAATAATCTTCGAAATGGTATTAAAATATATTTATCTTATATTTGTCTTAAAATCACAATTATTTAAATAATATTCTAATTGAATATTTATTTAAAAATTTGATCAAGCTTTTCCAGGTTAACCCTGAAAAGTATATTTCTATTGTCCCACAAACCTTGCTCGAAGATTCCCATGTTACTCCTATTGTTAACCTTCACATTAATAGTTTAATGTTGACTCCTCTTCCAAATTAATTTAAGAATCCCATTGTTCCGGCGTTTTAATCACATCTTTTTATAAATTAATTTTATACTAAGCTCGGTTAAATTTTTAAAAAATTTTAAAAATCTAAATTTAAAAAACAATTTGTTTAAGTTTTTCAGAAAGTTTGCCCTGGGCAAATTTAAGTAATTAAAAAAGTTAAGAAATTTTTGTATTTTAACTGTGTTTGGATAACGTTACGTGAAAATAGATTATATAGGGCGGCTCTTTCTCATTGTAATGAATGCATCCTCTTAAAACAATCTTTTAGTTGAGTTCCTCGAAGAGAACTCTGAAATACCGTTTTTTATTTAATTGTATTATTTTTAAATTGGTCATTTGGATAAATAGTTTAAACTAATTTTGAATTGAAAGATTGCAAATTAATTCGACATTTACGAAATTAATTTCACTCTTAATTGTGTTCTCGTTTATGTCTATATAATATTATATATCTATTGGAAATTGAATATCAGGCAGAATATGGACTTTCTGAAGAACAGGTCGCAGAATTCAAAGAAGCGTTTATGCTGTTTGACAAAGATTTAGATGGAAGGATAACCGCCACGGAGTTAGGAATCGTTATGAGGTCTTTAGGACAGCGACCCACTGAAACAGAGTTAAAAAATATGGTGACTATGGTCGACCAAGATGGTAATTTTTTTAATTTACCCTTTTATTGTTTTGCAAAATTTTATTCAAACAATATTAAAATTATCAAGGCAATGGTACCATTGAATTTAACGAATTCTTGCATATGATGTCCAGAAAGATGAAAGAGACCGACAAAGAAGAAGAACTGAGAGAAGCCTTCAGAGTGTTTGATCGAAATTGCGACGGATTCATCAGTGCCTCAGAATTAAGGCACGTAATGACTAACTTAGGAGAAAAACTTACCGATGAAGAAGTCGAAGATATGATAAGGGAAGCAGATCTCGATGGCGACGGTTTAGTTAATTACGACGGTTTGTTAACTCTTTATGATTTTAACTCATATTTCAATCAATATATTCGCCCAAATTTATTATTTATTTATAATGTTATATAAATCACAGAATATATCCAATTTAAAAATCCCAGTATAGGTCTAATTATGTTCTAAGTCAGGGCTCGTCGAATCATCTCTGACGCGGATAATCTGAGAAAACCTGTTAGCTTGAAAGCAAATAGTATCCTTCTAATTGCCCTTGCTCCATGCAAATTCGGAAACTAATGTAAAGTAACTGATTTTAAATTTTATCAGAATTCGTCACCGTTTTAATGGCTCCCAAATAAGCGAACCGTCAATTAATTAAGAATATTTTGAAATTTGATCACAAAAGTGCCAAGAACACATCAATATTGGTTGTAATATATAAATAAAGTAATTATCACCGAATAATATCATTATGTTTGGACCACTTCCGTTGTTAACCGTCCACGAGTTCAACCTTTCATATAAATAAACTTCATTTCCCCATTTGTCGACAATTTTGAAGAAAATCGCATAAAATATAATAAATGTTTTTTATTGGAATTCAACTAAAATATAATTAAAAGTGCCTTTAATTCGACTTTCATTCGATCAAAAGGAAAAACGTCCAAAACTTTGGAAAAAAGTCGAATTCTTTACCTCTGATTGGAATTGTTTTTCATCAAACATTTTAAAAATGTGTAAATTGTATTGAAATTACTCATAATTTGGTTATTTTTAACAAATGCATCGTTTGTTTGCATTTGAAATATTAAATTTTGAGTCTAAAAGTCTTTCTCGGAATTTGAATTAACTCAACTCTAATCGCAGTCTCCTTCCCAAAAATTAAGTAAGAGGTGTCCAAGTTAATCCACTTCACAATATTCAGAATATGATTGCTTCAATTTTGCGCAAAAATGAGTTTATAGATCAGAATAAATAATAGTTTTTGTCCTCTACGCTACTTGGGCACCTCCAAGTTAGTTGGATAAGTTATTATGAAAATATATAATGCAACCAGGTTCTATTTGATGAACAATTCCAAAGCAGACAGCATTTGTCACGATTCAAATTATCCAATAGTTGGTTAACCAAATGTACATAAAAAGGGGTGAATTTTCAATTTGACTTTTGTTTTGATGTAATTTTCAATCGAAATAAAATTCAAAGCAAATTGAATGAGATTTCAATGAAATGCTGAGCCAATCCATAAGGAGAGGCAATTAGCATGCTCAATTGCTTAAATCAATGGACCGCAAAAAGTCCATCTCTTCGCCGAATTCTAGTTTTAACCAAAAATATAGAAAAAAATAAAATAAATTGAATTATATTTTAATAATTAAAATAATACATAAATGAAATAAATTTAGAAATGAATTTGATTTGTGACTCGAGTCATACGCTATCTTTGTTGTGAAGTCAGTTCTCGTTTGAAACCTTTAGTGCCGTCCGGTCCGATAGGCAGTCGAAGGATAGGTACGTTATTTAGTTCGGCACAACTGTTCAATTGAGATGATTTTGGGGACGATTCATAAGTATTACCGGTTTGTGTAGTGGTTGGGAGAGAACTTGAATTAGATTCTTCGGGGGCGGCAGCGCTGCCAAGTATTCTAAGTCTGGCCTTTGCATACTCTGCTTCTCTCTCTTCGTATGTCTTATTATTGGTTGCGTTCATAGACTTGCGATCAGCGCATAGACTCTTATCGTTTGAATCGTTGGTGGGTTTGGCATTCGGTCGCTTCAAAATCCTGACCTGCGGTACGTATTGAGTCCGCGTATTGTCTTCCAGTATTATCTGCGGACAAACACTTGTCGACTGATTTTGATTGGATTCATCTGAACTTTTAGATGATAAGTTATTCTGTACTGAAGTCATCGATGGTGTACTCTCTCGCTTAAGAATCTTAATTGAATTGGTATTATCGTTGCCTTTATTATTGCAAAGTGAAGGCCAGACGGAAAAGTCGGCCAAATCTTTGACTGAATCACTATTAGTATTGCTATTATTGGGCACAAAAGGCGTTACATTTGGTTTCAGGTCTTGATTCGTATCATTCAACCGAAAGTTATCCAATTTCTTGATTAAAACCTGAATCAAAAGCAAGGTATCACTCAATTGGAGATTATTTCACCATGAGCAATATTGAGCACTTACTCCACTCTCGTCTATCATGTCTTCCCACGAGTCGAGCACTTCTTCAGCCATTCAAAAGGTTTAACAAAAAATAGACAAAAAACTAAAACAATTCAAACATTTCATAATAAAATCAATGATTTCATTTAAGACACAATTATTTTTAAAAATTAATTTTTAATATTTCAATGAGTATTTAATTTAATAAACATTTAATTAAAAGGACGATTGATTTAAAGCCTACGACCGATGTTTTTCTACAAATAACATTGTTTTCGATCACTTTTTCCCAACAATAATAACAAAACGGTTTTAATCATTGATTGCAATCAAAGGCAACCAATAGTCTAAATATGGTTTAAAAATGTATGACTCTATGACTCGCTTTACTTTTATTTTGTGGATCAACACATAGAAAGCATTAGTCACTCATTACAAGTGACGCCATCGCTCTCTTTGGTGTTCACATCTTTTGGTGACGACAAACCATATATTTCTCTTATTATCTCTCAATAATTGACAATTATTTTTGCCAAATAACATTTACGTTCAATGATCTGGATCATATTTTATTAAGAGAATATAATGGAAAATAATATAAAGTCGTTTCAACAAATCTATTGTTTGAGAGTCTCTCAGGTTATTATTTGATTTGGTTTTTAAAACTAATTATTAATCATATAAATCGATTGAATAGTTGGACGCAAAGCTATTGTCGAACGAACTCTTTTCAACCATCGAATCACAACTGAGTGAAATTCAGGTGATTTTAATTACAGTAACTGTTAGTAGAAATAAGACTAACTAAACATTTAAACGACATTATCACAGATCGCAAAACTAAGAGATTTGACTCCAGAATTGTTAGCATTAATAAAATGGTATGTTTGCAAACATACAATTCAAAGAAGCGGTATATCTATCGGACAATCGATACTTGGATTGAAATACTATAACTTCAGTTCAAACCATTGCATCAAACAATTGAATTCTAATCAAATCGTTTCCTACGCTTTGACTCAAATATTGTTTCCGTGGATTAAACAGAGAATCAATTTTGTGACAAAAGACCAAACCATTAGGAATGCCATCGATTTTGTCGAAAATCTTTATAAAAGTCTTAATTTCATGAATTGTTTAATATTTTTGTATTGTGGCAAATATGCTTCACTTTGGGAAAGACTCTGTAAAATAACTGTTGGTTTGCAATCCATTAATCAAAAGAGAAATAACAGTGAACTCTATGTAGAGATAATGACCAGAGAACTCCTTTGGAATAGTTTTGCAGAATTTCTAACATTTGTTTTGCCGTTAATTAACTTTTATCGCATCAAAAATACATTTAATTATTTTTTGCGAACACTTGTCGTCCGTCCAAACCATGAAATTGACTCCAAAGTTGAACAGAGAACTGTTAATGATCTGAAAATATGTGGCATTTGTAATGAATGGCCGATCGATGGCCATGATATCGGTTGCAGACATGTCTTCTGCTACTATTGTCTTATGTCAAACTTCATGTCAGATGAAAGCAATGGTTTCACTTGTAATCAGTGTTTTTATAAAATGAGTTCAATTTATTCAATTAAAAAAGTAAAGCCTTTTATACTCTAATAATCGATCGTTTAATCATTTGATAATTGATATCATTTAAAGAGATTTAAATTTGGAGCCTTTTAAATATGTTGTCGTTGTTTTTGGAAGAGATGCCCACTCTTACCAAATGACGTCATATCCGGAATATTGTCAATTCAATTGACTTAGTTGTGAGACTCTATCAAATAAATGAGAGAATAAATTTCAAATTCAATCAATTAGTTTTGAATTTAAAAATGTGATGAAAACAAAACACTAATAAATATAATACTTATCTTATAAATGAAATGCGGTCACAAATTTAAACATATATTACGTACAAATAATATTGAATCGGCGGCATTGAATGTCTGTCATAAATAAACCTTTCATTAAGTTCATAACATTTAAGATGAGAGAATAGGAACCCCTCTATAATATACAAGTATGAAAGCGTGTATTTGTGTGTATTTGAGGGGCAAGAGTTGATCCCCTGACTGATTATATGAACGATGTATTTGAAGATCTGTGATTTGTGGACAGTGTGTGTGTTTGCATAGAAACCGATAGCGAGTGAGTGGAGTGTCGTATATGTAATGCATGTAATGTGCGTTTGTGTTGTGTTTGATGTATAGATTGGTAGCCATTTATGTGACTTCCATTTGTACACTGACTCAAGTGAACACATTTTTCAAGCAATTCTTTAAATACAATCTTTTTATTATAAATTATAAGAATAGAAATAATAGAAAATTGTTTGATTCAATTTATAACTTATTATAGTCTTGAAATCGTATCGATTTTACTAAATCGGTGACCAATTGATGGCAGAAATAACAATTTGTAACTGAATTAATTGATACTCACGTGAACTCTTTAGACATTATTTACATAAAACAAAACTTAGTTGACTTTAAGTCGTCAATCAGTCGAGAGATCAGTGCATTTGTCATTAATTTAATGCAATTGTCGTGAAAAGCCTTTGGTTTGGTTCAAATGGTCTTATCTGTGAGTCGGAAGCGTTGCAACCAATTTTCACCTCTGGCCTAACCATTTCCAAAATCGGTGCTCGACATGTCTAATGTGGTCAATAATCATAAGTATAAGAACCAACAAAACAATATACCGCGAGGACACCAGAGGTTTGTCTTACAATTCAATTAACTGTCAGTCGAGTGCTTTTAATTATGTTTTATTGTGTTATCAAAGTTCTCATCTCTTATCTAATGTTATGTCTGTTGAAAATATTTGCAATGATTTGATTTAATTGTTAATTAGTTTTCAATGCGTTTATAATAAATGATTTGTTTGTTGATTGAGAATTAGGTGAATGTCTGTCGGTGTGTGTCGTCAATAAATTGAAGAGCAAACCCTAGCCTACAGTCACTATAGTATTGCACAATCTATGCGCCAACACTACAACATGTGAACATTGTCTCCTAACCTACCCTTCTCTCCCTCTGATCGCCGGTATTTCCAAACTTATGTCGTTTTACGTCAAAGCAATCATTTTATTAGTTGAAAGTCAATACTAAATTATATTTATTTTCTCTTTAATTGTGTTCACCAATAGTCTGATAAACAATGGTTTTATAGTTTGTCCCACTTTTGTGTACACCATTTAAAACATCTATTTCGACTGATTTGTGGTCATTCCTCACCTTTACTCTCACATTGATTTAAAGCCCTGAATCACATGATAATCAACTCGTGGTTCATCTCTTAATACAAAAGATTATTTATTAGTTTATTTGATCTGCAATTTTGTGCTCACTATATCTCAGTAATCCATTATTTGATTTTAATTTAAACAAATTGTTTAAATATCGTTTAAATTACTTGAACACAATTTAAGTTAAACAGACTATTTTGCTTTTTCTCTGATTTTTCCGTTGTCATCAATTATATTTACAAGTCAAAAAAGGTATGGGACTTATCCAGTACAATTTTGTTCACTAATTTTGAGGTTTTAATAGTTTTGCACTAAAGGGTGATATTTCATTTATTCATTAATGTTTGGATGATTCAAAAAATAATTGAGTTAACCAAAAAGAATGTCAGAGAGAGAGGGAGAGAGAGAGAAGGGCTTAAATTTGACCCAATTCCATGTGTAAGGTATTCGCCCATTAGTGACAAACTGGAGTCCAATTGATTGCATTTCAAACCACATTCCGATCCAAACGATTGCCATTGCATTGATTGCATGCTTTTTCATTCTACTGCTCTTTTCATGATGTATTAGCTCTGGTCTGAGAGCACCGGATCTTTAATTATAATCTAAATAAACATTAATATTCGAGTATAGATTTAATTAATAACTCATTTATCAGTTTTCTTAAGCTTAGGATTGATATTAAGTATTAAATTATATATAAATATGTGTTTCATCTTTTGATTGAGACTCAAATCCAGACAATTGTCTAACGCTTTTAGTTTTTAAAATAAGACATTTTAAGCAAATATTTCCTGTTTTTGAATGAGAAATATTTAAAATATCGATGATTTGGTTGTTGTGTTGATTCTGCAAAATGTGTGTTAAAGACAGTGTTGTTGTGCTGTTGTTCCCATTCATATCACTCATATCTCTTGATTGTATGTCGACTGTGTGTTGAATGCCTTACCTTTTGCTGGATCTTCAAGTTTGCGGTCAATGCTACCAATCACTACCAAACCGGGGTTTATGACCTCTTGTGCCGCTCGTATTCTATGCTCACGTATTTCACAATTATTTCTTCACTTATGATATGACAACAAAATATATAAAGATTTTAATTCTCTTAAAATGTGAATCCAAATGAAATTAAATACCAATTAATGAAATTTTAAATGATTCACAGTATAAACACGAGAGGGTCCGCTCCCATTCAATCGTATTCCAGTGTAAGTATGCTTTTGTTTACTAATAAACAGTTATTTAATGTGTTTGGTTTGATAGGCGGCCAGACAGGGAATCTCAACACAGGCACATCCAAGCCATGAGGGAGTGATCCCTAAGTCTCATCCGACAGCAAATACCGTTCCACAGGTGGTTATCGCTCAGCAGCAAAATATGGCGTCTCAGGTCGCAAATGTAAATCCTGGCGGCGGCCAAATGACTAACGCAGCCGTTGCTAACACTGGAACTAATCAGATTCAAGTCATGAACCAATCAGTACTTCAGGCACAGGGACCACGTTTCGGAACCTTCCACCAGCAGCAGCAACACCACCAGCCTCGGCCTCAACAAAGACCTTTATTACCTAATCAGAGGACACATCAAGTGCCTGGGAACAATGTAGCCCAGAATGTCCACCAAGGAGTTCCTCAAAATATGTCGCATCAGACGCATACCCAACACTTTTTTGTGCCCAACGTTTCACAACAATTTCAGATTCAGAATCAGTTATTTAATGCACAACATATGACACATGCGGTAAGTGTTGACGTCATTCATATAACACCTGTTCTAATCTTTCCTTTTCAGACGTATTCACATCAGTCGAGACCAGTGGGAATGCAGGCCCAGGCCGCATATTACCCCATATTCACGCCTCAACAGCAAGCTTACGCTGCTCAACAAGCAACTTATGCTCCGGCTTATGGTATGTCTAATATCATGATTGGTCTGATGATTTAATTGAGTTAACTCTTGTCAGCAGTTTATCAGCCACACCACTATCAGACACACCCCCAGACATCGGCTCAAATGATGTCGTCACAGATGCATCAGACCAGAGGGCCCCCGGTCTCATCTCAGCCGGTTATCCAAGCGGCGCCACAGCAACAAATGGTGCAATTGGCGACCTCCACACCTAATGAGGTGAGTGAACCAACGCCAATAACTGCGAAAGCATCAGTTGCACCCCGTAAAAGACAATTGGCGATTATAACTGATCCAAATAGTGGCAAAAACTTGAATATCGAAGAATTGGCCAAATCTAAAGAAATAGAGCCAAAAGCCAATGCTGCTACCAACCGAAACAGTGAGTCATTTCCTGGAGCTTCCAACCAATCAAATGCTATGTCAACGGTATGAATGCCATTCATTTGTGGAAATGTTAATTAAATGTAAAATAATTTGAATTATAGTCATCTCCGAAGTCGAGTTCGAGTGATGTGAATAGCATTGGATTAGAGTTTGCAACGAAAGTGGCCGTCGCTGCAACAGAACCCATCACTCGCTATACATCGAGTCCTAATGTTAGTGAAAGTGATGTTTCTGTGAGCTCGAACCTGAGTTCCCGGCCAGAAGCCGAGGAATCGGTAGCTAATAGCAAAACGACTTTAAATGATTTGAGTGAAACAAACGATAAAATTAGTGATATTCGTGACATTTCTACAGACGATAACAATTTAGTGATTAATACAAATAGTGCTCCAATTAGTAGCTCTCAAACGGACTCAGACCTTTTGAATAAAATTTCGGCTCAAAATACAATTAAATTCAGTCAAATTCATAGCGAAACCAATTCCAGTGAAGAAATCAATGAAAACGGAGACATTACTGACTCCTGCAATGAATCAGTGGAAGAGAAGGAGGAAACCACTCCAATCGGTTGGTATTACATAATATATTTAGGATATTGTGATTTAAACATGTCTTGAGTTGACTCTGAGTCTCGATTTTATTTTTGTTGACATGTGTTGACGTAATTAGTATTACTATATTTAGCAACTTTTTGGGTTCCACTCATTCCACTAATAGGACTGTACTGTAATTCCCGTTCATTGCATTTAACTGCTTTCCTAATCAGTTATATTTGTGATGAGTCTATGAAAACAGTTAGCAGTGAATGTGTTAAACACATTTGCTATACCAGTGATGGCGAGTTTTCCTACTAAACCGCCGAAGGTTTGTTACCAACAAAGACTTAATAAAAGGAAAACTCGCATCAAAAATTACTCAGGTTTGCCTTAACAGTTTTAATTACAGTCGCTTTCAGATTGGATTCCATTTATTAATTTATATCTTATCACAAATGTCTTAACATATGCGCAACGTTTCACACATTTCTATCATTAATTTGTTGCCATCTTTTCATTTATCTCTTATATCTTGGATTTTAATTTTTCTCTAATTTTCTAATTGAACTTAAAGAACATTCGACTCAAAGGATTAATAACAATATTAATAATAATCGCAACAAAGAAATGATATTAAAAGATGACAATAATAGGAAGTCTGAAGACTTGGACAATAAAATCGAAAATATTTCTGATGTAACGGACAATTCGGCGACTATTGCGGACAAATTAGAAGTGTCACCACAATTGCCAAGTGATCGGTCATCCCCTGTGATTAACTCAACCATTTCTACTGAAATCGTTGACAAATCGACTAAAAATGATATAATAAATAATTTAAGTGAAAATCAGTCAGAAAAGAGTGATCACGAAAATAATCGAATCAATGAAATTAAAAATCAAAAGGTTAGTGTTGAAGACCTGGAAAACCAATCAGAAATACCTGCGGACAAACCAGTACTTCCTGACTTGCCTTACAAAGATGACCAGTGGACTCCAATAAACCCATCCGGTAAAAAACATTACGACAGAGATTTTCTGATGGCCGTTAAGAAGAAGGCGGAAAGTACTCTTAAAATGCCTGAAATTCTTCAAACCCCCAAAAATCAAGAAATCATTCGAAAAGTAAGTAATGTTTCGATAAAAAAAAATATTTGTAAAATTCCAAATGATGAAAGTTATCCCTGTCTGACCTTTTTGTGCGGACAAAATTCCTCGTTTCTGATAGCATTTGTCGCTCAAAGCAAAACAATCGTTTGAGAGATAATCTTCTCTTTTCTTTCGATTGATTCTTGTTTTTGGTTCAGATATTTTCTATTTATTTATTTGTTTTAATTGTAAATATTCCATTACTAGGACTCGAGTGGTGGCCATAATTATGAGGAGCAGACATTAGGTCTCTTTATGCCTAATTTTGCCTCTCGAGGCAATGACTTCAGGAATCGAATGATGGTATTACTTATTTGACATCAGAGATGCGTTACTATTAGAAAACTGCATTGCGTAATCAGTGTACAATGCAACAAATACTTATTGGGACTCTGATTGACCACTGGCCCACTGGTCTTTCCGTGAAAATGATTGCGCAATTTATGTGTTTCTAACAATGACGCGTCTAATAATAGCGTTTAATTTTGTATTTAACTAATGGTTATTTAAATTGAATGACAGCCCCAAGTCCCTCGAAGGCAGTCGTCAAACCAGCCGAATAGGCATCAGGAGAAGGGGCGCAAAATTATTTCGACTTCTTTAACTTATGACGTTAAACTCCATACGACGGACAACGCGTGGAAGCCCTCAAAATTAGCGCCGACTACTGACGATCCCGACGAGAAAGAAACTCAAGAATTGCTCAAAAAAATTAGAGGAATTTTAAATAAACTGACGCCTCAAAAGTACATCGATCTCGTCAAACAAATTATGACCCTCAAAATCGATACCGAGGACAGACTTAAGCGAGTCCTCGATCTCGTCTTCGAGAAAGCCGTCGACGAACCGGCATTTTGTCTTCAATATGCAAATCTGTGCAAACATTTGTCGACTGAGTTCAAAGTTATGATAATAAGTAATAAAGAGGACAATAAAGTGGAAGAAGTGAAGTTCCAAAAACTCTTGATTCAAAAGTGTCAGAAGGAGTTCGAGACTGAGATTTATGCCTCGATTACAGATTTGAAAGAACGTCAGGACGTCATCGAAAACACAGCCGATCCGCAAAAGAGAAAAATGTTGAACGAAATACTCGATGAAGATATGAGAAGAGCCCGAAAACGAAGTTTAGGAAACATTAAACTCATCGGAGAACTTTATAAACTAAGAATGTTGAAGGCAAACATTATGGTTCAGTGCATCGGAGGACTTATTAGTGAAGCCGATGACGAGTCACTCGAGTGCCTGTGCGCCCTCTTCAGAACAATTGGTGAACAGATTGAAAGCGAGGCCTCAAAGGGTGACGCAAAGGACAGTGAAAAACAAAAGCAGGTTCTCTCAAAATTCTTTGAAAGAATGGAGATAATTGCTGAACAAAAGGATCCGGAGGTTAAAGGAACTTCGGCTCGGGTTAGATTTATGTTAAGAGATGTCATAGATATGCGAAATAATGAGTGGAAGGCCCGCAGAGATGAAAATCTCCCCAAAATGATTGATGAGATTCATTTAGAAGCTCAGAAGGAAGATGAACAATCGGCGCGGGATCTCCATCAGCACACCCTTAATAGGAAACACGAAGAGAGAGAACGCAAACAGAGAGGAGGTCCGTTTAATAAGATTAGTTGTGTTTTTACTTAATTTTGGGGTTTTACTTAATTTATATAAAGGGGGACGAATGGGTAACGACTCTTCCGATGGTAATTCGTGGACAACAGTCAGCGGAAGGAAAAGTCAAAATGCTTCGCAACCGAACATCGATTGGGGTGTTATTCGTTCACAGGTTAGTGTCTAACTTATGGCCGAACCCAGTTATTAAATGATGAGTTTGTTATCCCTGTCTTAAGTTGTTTTGACGATAAATTGTTTTCTGATTTTAAAATATTAATCACTTTTAATACAAATAATTGATTTTATTAATAATGGACTAAAATTAATTAACAGCAACAACAAAATCACGATAACGTGCAATTGGGACCACAGTCCGGTTCGTGGTCTTTAGGCAGTCGAGGCGGTGCTCAAGCTCAACAACAAAGATTGCCATCAAATGAGGAAAAGCCAGTCAATAGGTTTACAGCTCTGGACAACGACCGAAAATCATCGAAGTATTCATCAAATGAATGTCTATTCGATAATATATTAAATGAATGTCTTTTCAGATCTATTCCTTCTCGAGACTCGAGTAAAGGCCGTTCTAATCAACAGCACGGTTACCAACAGGGTCGGGGCGGTCGCTCTCAAAGGGGTGACCGCGAAGACGCTATTAACTTAGCGAGAAGTTTCTCAAATCAAAGACAATCTCCTTCTGAGTCCTCTCCTATGTATCCAAATATGATGTCTCGAAACAGTAGTCGAGGCGGAAGCCGAGAGGCCAGCGCTCCCAATAGTAGGAACAGTTCGATGCGTCGCGAAACTCCTGATTCAGAAATCAGTCCATTGAAAGGAAAAATTGCCGAGGAAGAATTGAGACATAAGGCGTCTGAGTCTATAAAGGAATACATTAATGTAAAGAGTTTGTCGGAACCGGTTTATGATGTGACCAATATATGCAATGAATCGAATGCTCACATTTACGTGTGCACAGCAGTGGAGTCCTCCCTCGAGACCTCTAGTCAGTCCCAACACTTCGCAATCGGCCAACTTATAGGTCATCTGATCGCCAAAAATCTTTTCAAATTCGAGCACTTATTCAAAGGGTTAGTCTTTACTCCATAAACAATATTTTGATTAATGCTTGAAATCTCAACTAAAGGTTGGGTCTAATCCTTGAAAATGCTGACGATATGATTATCGATGTTCCCAAAATGTGGGACTACACCGCTGAGGTGTTGGCCCCTATTTTTATTAATTTAACTCAAAATAGGAAAAAATTTATATTAGATTTAATTAAATTATGTAAAGAAGAAGATCGCTCCGCATTTGTGGCCAAGATTTTCACTGCAGTCTCCAAATTAACGGTAAGTCTCATTATTATTATTATTATTCATTTTTAACAA
>JAQGAR010000080.1:0-26657 GCA_034697865.1 Oribatida sp. | reverse complement strand
AAATGACAGCCAATCTGCCAAATAACGAAATTTTTTTATGGAATTCTGATCTTACAAAACTATTTGTATTTTAATTATAAGACCACAGAGAAAATTGAAATTATTGAAAAACTATTTAAAATGGTTATCTTGTTACTCGTGAGGTTAATAGATAACTGCTTTGATCCGATAAATGTGTTCGAATAAAACTGGAATATTTGAAAATATGATAGGCTATCTCTGCTTTTTGTTGAGTTCCCTTAAAAGCAATTTATCTTTTTGTTATTCACGACATCATATGATTCATAAGCGCATAATTAAAGGCATAACAGGCTTTGGTTCAGATTTAAATGTCAGCTCAAACTTGAAGTCCACCAAATTATTTTTGATGGCACACATATGTAAGATATTAAGACTATAATTATATTCATTCAGATTTTTATGGAAAACTATAAGATCTTTAAAGATTAATAAAAGTAAATTGAAAATACAAATCAATTATTTTTTACGAAACAATTCTTTTGTGTATTACTTAAAACCATTTCCCTTTGATTTAAACAGTTTTCATGAAGTTTGGAGACTTTTGAACTGAGAAAACCATTTAATGTTTAGAAAGAAAAGAATAAAAGGAATACAGACTCAGAAGTAAACTTATGTTATAAATCATTGTCTCAAAGCATTTAATGACAGCTCAACACTAATTGGATTCAAAAGTTAGTAAAAAATTCATTAAAGAGAACTTAGAGAAGCACTCGATGTTTAGCTAATTACAAAACAAAATGCAATAAACTGCAAAATTGACTGTTTATGAGATTCTGAGCCTTCTGTCAAACGCTAGCCTTAAAAGATGTTCACTTAATTTGAGAAAAGTTACCGAATTAACGGATAATTCTATGACTAGAAATTAAAGCGCTCTTTGTGTGGAAATTTTCACAATTTTTGAAGTTCAAGCTAACGGCCAGGCTTAGAAAAATGACATTTTAGCAGAGATTATGATGGGAAAGGCTACATAGGCTACAGTTCGTTAATCGCAAACATATAATAAATTAATGTTTTGCCGTAAATACGTTTTGAAGTTCAGGTTTGTTTGCGTTAATCAGTTTTTCATGACATGCAATTCACACTCAGTGAGCCCATAAAAAACAAGCCGTCCCTTCACTAACTTATTGTTGAAATCGGTTCATAACATTTTCAATTATGCAAGACTTCAAACAATGAGTAATGAAATATATAACTGCCATAAATGATAAGTTATCGGAAAAGTTTTCGAATAAAAACTAAATTTACTTTTAATAGAATCAATCGATGCAAAAATTGAACGCAAAACAACGAAAATCCAAAATTTAATGAATTTTTAGCTAGAAAGCAAAGAATATAATCATAATAAGTTATATTGATATGAAAATAATAGCAAAGAATTACAACCAAGTTATGCAACAGTGGTTGGGCTCTAAATCGAAATGGGGTTTTGATCGGCTAAGAATCGCTTCTATTTCATACAAATATAGCTAAAGATTAGTAATAAAAACCTCAAAAAATCGTTTAAAAAAACATTTTGTGAAAAAATTGAATAATTGTTTAAATAAATTTATTAATAAAAGCAATTTCAAAGTGATTGACGCCTTTTTGACTGATATCTTGAAAAACGAAGGCAAACTGACAACTAATTACCTTTAACTGCTACGGATATGTCTAGGAGAATCCTGTTAATAAATTTGATACCCTTAGCAATGAAATACATTTTCGAAAGTAAAATAATTATAAAAAGTGTAAAAATGTTAGTTTAATAAAATAAGTGACGGATTATTTGCAAATTTTAGAATATGTAAAAAATATTACTGTTTTCAAGTTTTGTGTGTCTGTTTTGGCTGAACTTTTCATTTTTGGTCATTGAATGCCAACCATTTCTAACGAAAGGTGATGGCACGCCGAAACAGTCTTTATAGCAATTGGTTCGACTTTTAACATACAAATCACTAGAAATAGTCATCAATTGATTCGAAAACTTATTCTTTTTCCGTCGTTTTCGGGGTTTTATTACTCGCGGCAAACAATGCTCTGAAGCACTGGAAGAATCTTCAGATGTAATACTAAGGCTATCACTGCAACAATTCTTAAGTAATGGCTTTGAATATGAAGTTTGTTCAGACGTGAAATTATTCTTATTTGGTGATTCTTCGACACTTACTGACGAAGACTCAGAGCTACAGATGGAAATGTCATCTGAATTGCAATTGTATTCATCGTTCTTTAGGGAAACTGTTTGTTTGTCGACATTCAGATAACTTTTATTCTGCGCCACAAATGATCGCCGATTGATTCTATGACTAAGGAAGAGATCATTTCCTTTGAATAGACATTCAGAACTTCTTTTGGCGGTATTTGATTCAAAATTATTAGATTTGAAAACTTCTTTTGAATTGAATTTTTCGCACAAATACTTTTTGTTAAATGAATTTAATTTAGGGCTCACAGTTGGCAATATTAGAGGCGCTCCCTCTGCATGAAGAGCTAACTTCCAAAGCGGTAATATATCGAAAATTTCAATACAATTCTCATCAGAATCGAGAAAATCGGAGTTTTTACTAATGTGGTCATTTGCTGAAGACATAACGATCTGTTTAGAGGGTCTGGTGGTTTGGTTTTGTAAATATTGATGTTTTTTCATGACTTGAGTTAAAAGAGCGTGAAGTTTGAAAATACATAATATATCACAAAAGATTCGATACAAATACTCAACATTTCAAATGACAACTATTTTTATCACAAATTAAAATAATAAATAAATAAAAATAACAAAATATAAAACTTTGAATCAAACGATAAACTGAACGAACGATTGGTGTGACTATAGAGAGGATGAGAGAAATTATAGCAGAGATTTTCATCAGAGCACAGGATAGAGCGATAAGGGTGTAGTGAGAAATAGTGATGAGTGTCCCAAATGCTATCTCTCGCTGGCACTGTTAACTGGCAGAACGGGTAACATATGCAACGACCCGCAAATATGAGTAGATCTGAGGCTTGGAAGCCCACACTAAACACTAAACCTTCTATGGAGTGAACCTTTGATAAAAAGATGCATTAAAGCAATGGATAACTTCCTTGTTGTGCTTCTAGTGGTGACTCCGCCAACTCTAATCATTAGAGTGAGCCAACCCAGAAGAGCAACAGGTTAGGCACGTCAGGAGTCACCTATTATGTCATATGTGCCTAACAGTGTTGGGCCAACACATGTAAGTCATGTAATGAACGTAACACACTTTCCAAATGATTATCAAATGAATAGGCATTCAAAGCACAGATAAGATTAAGCGCAGAGCAGTTCATGACCTAAACTAAACACAATACCCATCGTTCGGACAAAAATCAAAACTAAGGAAATCAAAGTATTTCCTAAATCTGTGTCTCATTAGATGTAGAGCACAGTTCCCAATGTTAACCAGTTATACTTTGCATCGTTTCCCGGACCAACACATCCGACTCAACCGAAACCCTATATTTTATGCAATAAACGATCCAATTCTGTGAAAGTGAATTAATCAATATATCTTCAATTCATCTAGCACTACTTTTTCGAATATATTAAAACTGATGCATTTGTGGAGACAAAGAGCCACAGGACAGCATATACCTAGAATGTGCATGCTAAAGTCAAACTTCATATCTGAAATTTTCAAAATTATATAAAAATTTGTTTGTTGTGCCACTAATTCCCTTAAACCTATTGCAAGTCTCATACTCTTATGGCAGGAGTAACCAGAGGCAGGGGAGAGTAAAGGAGTTTTCACAAAGTCACACCTTATCCAAAGAAAAAATTAGCCAAAATCTTTCCTCTAGCCGAGAGAAACTTCAATTTGGGGGGAGGGGAGGGGGTAAAATACTTCGCATAGACCGCCTAAGCTCGAGCAGAAAAATAAACCCTAAAACCATCTGAGATCGATGAGCCTGGTGAATCCCTGGTGTAAGGGTATAAGCAGGGCTAGCTAAGCTCCGAGGCTCTAAGGGGTAGTATTGCGAAATTTTTTGTTGATTTTCTAGGGGGGGGGGGTATTATATAGAATTTTCGGTTCTAGGGGGTAAAGGGTCTACCCCCTTGGCTAGCCCTGGGTATAAGCATCCTATTTATGATGAGTAGATGTTTTGAGAAATCTCGACTCTGGAGACAACTCAATGCCTAATGTTTTTTAAAATGATGTCAAATAATATGTTTGGTATCTCTCGAAAGAGTCATCAAAACAAAATGAATCAAAATTATTACATAAATTGTTTTCCGAAATATTTAAGCGACAAATAATTTGAAACAAATGATAATTATTTACTTTCACTTAAGTGTCAAAAGTGAGAGCTATTTGCAAACCAATCCAACCGTATATTGACTTTCAGTTAAAAACTGAAATATCTATTAATAATTGCATTTGACTGGAGAGACGGCTTCTTTGAGTAAAACAAAGCTCGGGCACATTTTTTTGCGGTCGGCACTTTTAAAAGATATGGAGCTCATTTAATGTCTTCATAAGGATTACCGACACTTGGATTATTTTATTGCGTTTAAGCGAATAATAGGTTAGCTCTGATTGAAAGCGTCTGAGGCAGCGATTAATGCCTCTGACCTCTAGTTTTGGTCAGAATTATGTGAAGATTTTATTTACATTCAGAGCTCATAAGGAAGTCAAACATTTTGTTTGAGACAAATCAACAAAATTTTGCATAGTTTTGATTCGACAGCAAAGCATCAAAACATCTCATAAGATTCACAATTTGATTATTACTATTAAAATGTTATACAAGAAAATAACACTTATTTTACGTTAAACTATACCATAATTATTGGATTCAATTGAATGGATGTCAGTCCAGTTCATATATCAAAACAGTTCTTTCTATGAAAGAGCGTTGCGTTTTTCAAATTGCTTTTCTAATAAATACATTTCAAGGGATATTCAAATTTATTGAAAGCATGAAATTGAAAGTTCAGGTTATGTCTGAAAATATAATTTCAATTCTATTATCAAATCTTTTCGAGTCTTTTGACTCCGAGAAGAAATTTTTCAAAACCGATAATAATTTCAGTGATAATCAAAATAAGAGTTTTCATAGCATTTCATATCCTTATATTTTCGGACAAATTTGAAAAATTATTCACAAAATTATTTCAAATTTTAAGAATATATTCAAAGAAAAAAAGAAATATAAATCAATGGTTGGAATCATGTGATAAAAAAAATTATCGGATAATTATTCAAATCAAAACCCGTTTATAAAGATATTCAAAACAGTTTTGGAGTTCATTAAAAACTTCAAACCTTTTAAAGCGAATTTTTAAAACAAATATTAACGTCAATTGATTCACAAATCACTAATCAATTAATTATGGGATTCACTCAAACAAAAGAAGTGATGAATTATTATTGAATTCGATTTGTTTAGACAAAGATGAATATTTGGCAAACTAGCTAAAGAAATTAACCAGAAATTAAGCTTGTTATTCATTGTTTTCCTAAAATTGCATTCAGATTTATCTACATGTATATGGGAGCTTAAAAATAGGCCTAAAATATTTTTAATCTTCATTTTACCCGGAACAAGAATATGCATGAGCGAGGACATCTACTATGCATTCTGTCGAATGTGTTCTTGGTCATCAATAGTTTAGTTTAGTGATAAGAGCGCTTTTGATATTTTGAGCTCATTTTTAATCGATGATAAGTCAAACAGTTTTGAAATAATTAACCAAAAATTAGTTTAAGTGAAGGAACACATAAATTATAAAACTAAAGGAGTGGAGCCTCACATATGTTAGCTGTCATTCAATGTCTAATTCATGTCTTACTGATGAGAAATATATAGTATAAACACTTATAAGTTATAATATATGAGTTTTTGGCAAATAAATCAAATGAGAAAGAGATGACTGACCCACGAGATTGTCCAACAAATAAGATAACAACTTCTGTGTTCCGTTCGGTTCGTTATAAATAACCAGTAGTTCCTGAGTCAATGGATTGCCTTTAAGTCCTTTAATCAAAGATCAATACAATTAATATATTTAAATGGATGACAGCACTCCGGACAGACCTAATGTCTGAATTTGAAAGAGTTTTCCCAATTCGTATGGCAAACAACGCAAGTAATTGTTGTTAAGAAGGAGTTCCCTCAACATAATTAGGTCTCCGAGTTCTGCGGGAAGGCTTCGCAGTTTATTGCAGGACAGGTCTAAATGCATGAGTGATGTCAGACGAGCGATGTCTGCGGGAATACGACTCAGACTATTGTCGTTAAGATAGAGAGAAGTCAAGTGAGACATTGACCACAACTGTGGGCTCAGGTTTCGGATCGAACCTAAAATCAAAACCATTTTATAAGAGAACTCGAAGTAAAATATTTGTTTGAAACAAACCCGTAATTTCCAATTCTGGCCAATAAGACTTTTTGCCGTTTTGGACGTCTTCGGGGGACATAATTGAATGCGTCCGACGGGGATTTGGCGGCTCATATTTTTCTCGCTCGCGGTCTCGGTGTCCGGGCCGTGACATTTAGTTATCTATAATTTTACGATTTAAGTTATAATCAATTTCTCAATAATAAGTAAATAATAAGTAAAACTCAAATCAAAATAATTTAATTTATATAATAAAAAAATTGAATGAAAAAAAATGAGATTAGAATGAAAGCAAACCTGCATTTACTGTCAAATCAAACCAATTCTCAGTCAATTAAATTAAAGACAACTCACTATAAACTAAAAGGTTATGATTTTGTGGCCAACTCTTACTTCAATTAAGTGATAATTAATTTAAATTAAAAGAAAATTTGGGCGCATTTCAGACACAATTAAAATCAGTTTTGTTTTCTTCAAAATCATTCAATGTTATGATCAAAGAGTATGGACTCCAATGACAAGAGTTGGCGACCGATCGAAACTCATCACAACTCCTTTTCACTTACATTTACTAAACGTAAAAGGGATGAAAAATCTTGATATTTAGTTAGTATAAGCTTTTTGAGTGGCACTCAATTGTTTGTTTCAAACATCGCTTTTGTGTTCAAAATATGATTTCACAGAAATTACGACAAAAATGTGTTGAATTGAAGTTATGTCACGTGACTCATGTCTTTTACAGGCTTTTAAAGTTTGTTTTGATTTTATGTTTGAATTGTGTTTAACTAGCAACTCTAATTAACTTGGTACCAGTCTAATTAACTTAGCAATGAATTTCTTGCGAACAATCAAACTAAACCAAAATCTTTTGAGTAATTTTTAACAATTATTAATTGTTTTAACAAATGCTTATTTTGTTCTCAATTAAGTGGGAAATGGCATCAATTTGTGTCCGAAAAACATTTTATTTTCTGATCCCCTAATTATTGGAATCGGTTGGCCTTCGATTGCAATCAATTGCACTCAAGTCAGACAATGTCTTTGCATTAGAATTAATCTGAACCTCATTTAAATTGTCAGAAGCGACAAATGGCTGCCCGAAGAGGTAAACGGATCGCCGCCACTCGTGAAAAACAACGTTTGTCCAGAATAAAGAAGGAAGAAGCCAAAAACGCGGCGCCTAAAGTCTGGTCACCCGATAGACTTAAAATCGACAAATCGTAAGAAACTAAACATAAATAAAATTTTGATTCATTATTTGTCGGGCAGTACTCTGAATGTGGGTCCGCGAAGATTCTCAGATAAACATCTCAAGGATTTGGACACCATTTGTGACGACGTCTTCATAACTAAGTTATACAAACAAATTACTTATTCTTTGTTCGAAGCCATTGATATGCAGAGAGAAACACACGATAAGACTGTCCTGAATGACGGCAAAGCTTTAGTCGAATCCAAAATAGAACTCGACTTAAGGACTAAAAAGAAAACCAAATTTTGTGACGCTTTCCGAGGAATTGCTTCGTTTCCCAATAAATTCGAATTCAAAGCCAACCGAAGAATTATTGCTATTTGTAAGAAAGATGAAGACAAATATGACGCCACAGAAGCCGGCGCTGATGTGGTCGGTGGCCCAGAAATCATAAAAATGCTTCAAAAGGGAGACTTAAATATGAGTAATTTCGATGACCTGGTTTGTCATGGAGATCTCCTAGTTGAATTGGCACAAATCAGGGGAATTCTCGGAAATTCATTTCCTACTAAACTAAAGGGTAATTTAGGATTTGATATGAAAAAACTGGTCAATCAATTTGTTAATGGAATGGAATATAAATGCGTGAAGGACGCCTTCGAACTCGACTACGGGTGGGTAAGAGTTCCCTTCGGTAGACTTGATATGAAAAACCAAGAACTCGAACAAAATCTTAGATTTTTGTTATCAATGATTGAAAAACACAAACCGACGACAGCTATAGGTTTGTAAAGGAAGTGATTGCATTATATTTTTCTTAACAAAGGATCAATTTCTTAGCGCCGTTCATAACCCGAGTCCTCATTCTTAGTGAGCCATCAGAAGAGGAGTTTGCTCTAAAATTCTGGAATTATATCGAGGGATATGAAGACCCGAACGCCCAAAAAGATGATGAATCAGAGCCAAGTGAAAAACAAAGTGATAAGTCTGGTCTCTGAGGACCTCAGACTGAGAACCAGTTTTCCCAAAATGAGTGAATTTCAAAATTAAAAACGAAAATAATATATAAATTTGAATCGAATTTATAACTGAAAATAATTTGAAATAAAATACGATGAATGAGACAATCGTTTTGAGAGAAATTAATAAATGAATTATACAATCGTTTAAAGAATTATTGTTTTGAATCAATTGTGGGCTTTGTTTCAAAGGCTAACATAAACTCATATTTAATGAAACTTCCATTTCTTATATTTGTCTAATATATAGAAAATTTGGTTTCAGTTAATCGAAGTATTCAACGGTTCTAATCATTTCATACCATTTAATATTTTGTTGGCGTTTATAATATTTATAATAATTAACAGTAAATATAAGTTTGCATTCAATCTATAATCACGCGCCGAACGGACCACCAATTTATCCGTTGGTTATGAATTGATTATCTTATAATTATATGACATAAATCCGATTCCAATTTGATATTCGTTTGTCACGACTGAGGATTCCATTGATTCCAATTCTAATCGATTAAACAGAGATTCAGTCTTTGGGTAATTGGTTCACAGAATGACTTACGATTTTGTGCTCTGCATTCGCCGATTGATTGCCCGCTAAACCGTTGCCCAAATTGGCGTTGGCTGTTGACAACTGACCCATTTTGGCGCTCCAGTAATCGGCCTCTTGTGTTGCACTCATACCAGGATTTCCTGAAACCGACTGATAAAGTGTTGACGAGAGATGTGGTGGAACACCATTCAGACCCATCATAGGTAGATTTGGAACTGGATAGTTGAGAGGGTTGGCCATATGGGAACTAACATTCATCTAAAGGACAAAATTAGTGATGAGTTCACTATATTTTAAAAGAGTTAAATGAGTTTTCGCACCGAATACGTCGAATCAAAGTCTTCGCTTGAATTGAATCGGTTTTGGTTCATATTAGACATCGGGTTATCTGTCGATACATTCGAGGAATGAATGTTCGAATTCGTCATTTGGGGCGGGGTTTGCATCCATTCATGCATATCGTTGGTGACCACATCGCCACAACCGAAGGGCCACATTCCAACTGGTGTTTCGTTTGTAGGGTTCATATTAGACAAGGCGTTCATATTATTATGCGAATAGAGAGGGGTCGGGTTTTTTCGTTGTGCCCTTTCAGTCCCTATCGGACGGGGAAGTTGTTTACGTTCTTCATAATCGTTATTTGACTCCATTTCTTTGCGGACATTCATAGGATTGAGTGTTGGCTGTGATATCCTCTGCTGAGGAATTTGTTGAGACATATAGTTGGAAGTCTGCATCATTCCGAAGTGTTGTTGGAGGCCGTGCCCCGAATTGGCATTCGGTATACTATTGATGGCAGTGTGAAGTAATCGCAGAGTTTCTGGAGATGGAGGCGGAGTATTACTTCCGAAATCATTAGCCGCCAAATGGTTGTGATGGAGCGCCGAATTTGCGACCATTTGCATTCTGGCGGCCTGTTGTTTCTGTAAGGTTTGTAACTGAAGATTGGCGGACGCGGCTAAAATTGCGGCTCTCATCTGATCCTGAAGAACAATAGTTTGGTTCGGAGAAACGTTAGCAGAATTGGCTGCCATTCGACTTTGAGGTCCAATAGTCGGGCCATTCATCTGATGAGAGGCTTGAATGACAGAAACTCGGGCTGAAAAATCGGGTGCATTGGGGTTGAGGTTACTCTGAACTGCATTACTATTGTTAGCGCCGAACACTGACTGGTTTTGATCGGAAATGCTTTGCATCTGAGGTCCAGAACCACCTGAAGCGAGGGGACTGTTTTGACTGAGGGTTGGGTTTGTGACATATGAGTGCCTCTGAGGGATATTTAGTGGAGTCGAAGACATTCCATATGTTTGAGATTTCATTTGATTCGAAACGGGAGACACGAGAGTTGAGCTGTTGATGACATTTGACTGAATCATTTGATGATATGATGTCACCACTGGTGACGAACTCACGAGCGGAACACTACTCAGGCTATGGCTCGGAGAGTGGCTGCCGCTCATCGAAGGGTTGTTATCGTTTGTTAGAGTGAATATTGAATTTTGCGGATCAGTCATTGAACGGCTCTGCATTAACAGTTGGTGTTGTGAGGGGGGAGGTGTTGGTGTAGACGACAGGGGAGGAGTTGACATTCTAGTTGGATTCGAAGGCGTAAGCGGTCCCTGAGATGAATTGAGGGGCGGAGTGCACGGAGCACTGCGGGCATGACTACCGATTGGCCCTAAAGAGCCAGAGGAAGAAGGTGTCGATGCAACCGATGCATTACTGGGAGATATATGAAGGTTTCCTCTATAACCCGGTGCTTTGCTCGCGTCGATTGATAACTCTTTTGTTGAGTTTTGGGATACCGATAGTCCTAATGTTGTGGACATACTCTGGGAGTGGACTGCATTTGATGTGGCCATAGATGTCAGACCCGAAGCGGCAACACTTGCAAAATTGGGTTTGTCTTTGGATTGTCCCCAAACGCTTGCCTGTGCAACTTTACTAAATAGATTGTTGAATGGCGTGTACTCGGGAGTGGTGCCACTAAGACTCTCTTCTTTCCCAACAAAGTTCGTTTCGGATTCAGAATTCACCGAAGAAGTGGTGGTCGGTGTCATCGTATGTGTTGTAGTTTGAAGACTATTAAACGGTTGTTTAGTTGACGGTAAAAAGGAGTTGTTCTTAACAACTGTCGAACTGTTAGGAACGGGCACTCGGGCCCCCGTGAATATTTGATTAAATGGTTGTATTCCTTGTGGAGCACCCGTCGGACGCAATTGGTTTGTCATAGGATTTGAAGAGGTTTTCATTTCAGAAGTTGTGATAACTTTGGGAATCGCAGGAACTATAGAGGAAACTGAAGTGGTTTTTGTATTCTTGCCTTTGGCCGCCACCGCCATTGTGTAAGAAACTGTCGATTTTGTGGTTATGGCCATTGAATGGTTTGGTTGACTGCCAGAAACTGGAGGCATACGGGAAGCGCTACTGGTTTTAGTATTCCAGGCATTTATGAATGGCGAAGAGTGAGCCATTGGCGCAGAAGTGCGCACCAAAAGAGTCGAGCGGTTCGTGAAAGCGCTGGCAATAGACGTGAGACCACTGCCCACAGAACTCATCGACGAAGACTTTTGAACATTTGATGAGTTTATTTGTCGCGAAACAGAACTCATGGCTGCAGTGCTTTGACTTTTGCAGGGATTACGGTTTACAGACATTTCTTCGCTGCTGACACTCGTCGGTCGACTTAATCCCAAAGACTTTATAATTTCAGACAATTCTTTCTCTGTTTCTTTGGACAGCGCAGCAATCAGTTGCTGGGCGTGTCGGGTGGCATCAGCTGATCCCTTAATTATAACATTTCTGTCTCCCTGTCCCTTTTGTTTTTCCACTTCAATATGAGCGCCGGATATCTCTCTGATAGTGTTTATATTACAGCCCCCGCGACCGATGACTCGACTGATGGCATTGGAGGGCACCACTACTTTCTTAGATTTCCTGACCACTTCTTTCCATCCCTCTTCTCGTTTTGAAGCTTTTTTAGTTTGAATGCTCGCAACCGAATGACTACTCGTTGTTAGAGAAGTGGCCATTCCTTTAGCTACAGATGAAGTATAATAACTCGGACTTCGAATGTTTATCGAACTGATGGGTGGATTTCCATTCAGGTCTTTAGACGTCTCGACAATTAATTCACCGAAACTAAGAGAACAATGAATTAGAAAATTAATTAATTAATTTTGAGGCTTACATATCAGTGGAGCGGTTCTGTTGGTGAGACTCAACAATTGTTTTGTTAACAGTTTTCTGAACCAAATTTAAATTATTTGGAGGAATCGATACATTAATTGAATTATTGCTTTTTATCGCAGTCTTGTCGGGAACTGAGAGTGTGTCCAACACATTAGATTCGTCTCTTTTCTTAGCCCTAAGAGATGTTCTTTGAGTTGACTTTTTGACGGCATTTGACGTCTGATTCAATGAATTATTGCCTTTTTTGAGTCTTTCGTTGTCTTTTGTCGATGACTTCAACCTCTCCTCAACTGTTGCTTTAATTGGTTGAGAAATCTTATGTTTGGGTTCCTTTTGGGGAGTAGGAGTTTCCCTTAACTGTGTTGCTGCAATTTCGGGCACTACATCTTCTTCTTCATCTTCTTCCACATTGGAGTCGTCATTATCGTCATCTTCTTCTTCGTCGTCGTCGTCTTCATCTTCTTCTAATAACTTTGCGAAATCTTTTCCTTTATTTAAACCTTTTTTATTTTCCTTGTCCTCCCGGTCCCCAGTTTTGGTGGCTTTAATCAATTCTTGCTTTTCTTTCTTCTTTTGTCTTTTGCGTTCGCGACGTCGAGCGGCGGCTGCCTTTCGGTTTTCTTCGCGTCTTTGTTCCAAATCAATTTCTTCTAAAAGAATACTCGCGTTTTTGTTGGCCTCCGCCGCCTGTCTTTCCTTTGCCTGACGTAAAATCTCTGCGCACTGATTAGTTTTTTTCAACAATTCCTTGTCATTAATCAAAGCTATGAATCGAGTGATTTCTTGATCTGATGGGAATTGGTTCACGTGTTTAACCATCCATTTGACGACTTTGACGTGACCCTTACGGAACGCCGCCATAAGACACGAAACTTTGCGATTATCCTGGCTATCAATATCACAGCCGGCGTTTACGAGTAATTGAACCACGTCCAAATGACCGCCATTACAGGCCAGCCATAAGGGAGAATTGCCCTTCTTGTTTTTGACATCAACGGCTGCTCCTCTGTTGAGAAGAAGTTCAACGAAACGGTAGTGGCCTTTGTCTGCAGCAATGGTCAGCGCTGTGTCGCGTGAAGTGGGGACAGGGGGTGAATTGACATCGGCCCCTTTGTCCAATAGAACTCTGCCAACTTCAACATATCCCCCGGAAGCGGCTTCCATAAGAGGTGTTAAACCAGTCTTAGCCCTGTGCTCGACGTTTGCTTTCCGGTCCAACAACAGACTGACGACTTCACATCTTCCCTGAAAACACGCCAGAGTTAGGGCAGTGTTGCGATTGGTCTCGATTTGGGCGTTTATATCACTTCCCATATCGAGCAGAAGGCGAACAGTAGTGGTGTGGCCGTTCATTGCGGCCAACATAAGGGGTGATATTCCCAGTTTAGAACCGGTCCTGGAGTTGATTTCTGCGCCGTGACTTAACAGCAATTTTATTATATTTACGTAACCGCCAGAAGCGGCCAAACTTAACGGAGTATAGTCCGATACGTTCCGGTGTTCCTTATTAGCGCCGCGCGACAGCAATATTTCGACCACTTCGTAACGACCACTTGAGCAAGCTAAGGATAGAGCAGTATCTTTAGTTCGTTCCGACTGCGCCTCCATATCAGCGCCGTTGTTAAGCATTATTTCAACGACATTAGAGTGGCCGGCGGTAGCGGCTAACATCAAAGGTGTAAACCCCTTTTTGTCGCGATGCTCCATTTCGGCCCCTCGGTTTAGCAGAAGCGAAACTAATTCTTCGTGGCCACCCGCACAGGCCAGTGTTAAAGCGGTGTCGTGATTACTGTCCGTTTGAGAGTCGAGATCCACGGGTGGATACCATGGAGGGGGTGATGGGATTCTTATATTAGTGGGCGGTGTTATTGCTGTCCTCAAATTGTTGGGAAGAGAAGCCTCTGATTTGGAGGAATTTATAAGCTGTTCGTATTCGGGGTCGTTTTGAATAACTTTAATTCCGGAGAAAACGTCTATTGGTCTTGGTAATGAATACGGTGTATGTGTACCCAAGGTAGAGAAGGCGGTGTTTATAGGCTGAGACATTGAGGCCGTCAATACATTCGACACATTTGAAAACGCAGATGAATCGAAATTAAGGCTTGGATTCAATGTATTGGTTAATATTGAACTTAAACTACTTGGAGTCGAAGACTCCATTCCAGTGGTGATCAACTGATTAGGTATTTGTTGGGCAAATGTGTTCGACACTATTAAACGAAAAAAGTTATTTTAAATCAAAAAGAATTTAGAGTTTGAAAGCAATAAATACCTGAATTAATTTCACTTATTTCGGGATTTGAGACAATCTCTGAATTATTCTCTTCGACGTCCACCGGATATGGAATTATTGTTGAAATAATAGCAGTTCTATTTGAGGATGTCGTCATAGGCTGGGATACCGTGACTGGAGTCAGAGTCAGAGATACCGGGAAAGCCGGTGCTCCCATCGAATATATGCTTTCAGTATTGGCTGAAACAGAATAAGGTGTTTGACTGATAACAGTGGGAGGGGTTGTCGTCGATGACAGCTGTAATGATGAGGGACTATCGGTTTGAGTGGCAGTCGATGCCGCGGCTGTGAACTGATTCTTCAAAAGCATTAATTGTTCGTTAGTTAAAGTCTGAAGAAGAGATGCTGTTTGTGTCATTTGATTGGTGTGCAGCGCACCACTCACTGACACTGGTTGTGGTGTCTGTGAGGGCACAGCTTGAGTGGGGATTGAAGTATTGCCAACTTTTGTCAATTTATTAACTTTGTTGGGCTTCGAAGGGATTTGCGAAGACTTTTTAACTGCATCAGTGGTCAGATTTGTTGTTTGGTTGGTTTGAGTCATTTGTGGCACCGATTGGAGCGTTGTTTGGCTTTGAGGGGACTGAATGACAGAGGTTTGACTCAAAGTGTTGGGTTCGAAAAGTCGCGGCAATAGAAAAGGTATTGAAGCGTCGATGTTCTTCATGTTAGAGGCGGCCGCCTGAAGGAACTGAAGGGTTTCGGGTCGGGAACTGAAGTTCTGCGCCAATTCCGATAAAATCATTTGTTGCTGTTGTAAGAGATTATGGGTTTGAGAGCTGACAGACGACTGCGAACTATTCGTTGTCTCCAAATGTTCCAAATTTATGCTATTTTTGACATTAATTTTCTCGATTTCTTCAGATGTCAGTGAATGAGTTGTATTCTTAGGATTATTGACATTCGTTTGGTGTGAGTGCTGTTTAGAAGACATACTTTTAATTTTACTGTTTGAGCGAAAACGACGGTTTGGCGGAGGAGTTGAAAGGGAAAGGGCTGTGTTTGTCGATGAGCTCATTGTATTCGTAAAAGTCGTTTGTGTTGTTATAACCGACAAATTTATTGACGACAAGTCAGTGGTCACTGATGTAGAGGTCGGCTGAAAAATGTTTGGCTGAGATAAAGGAGACGGCAATTGAAACGATGTCTCACTTTTCAGAGGTTTTTGCAAATTAGGAACTTCCATAAAAACTGGCATTCCTTGAGAGCCAATATCTGCAGATGTAGTGCTGTCCACCGGTATGTTAGCAGACACTTGAGATAACGCAGGTCCACATGAAAGACCTGCCTGGTAACACTGAATTAGCTGTTGCTGCCAATGTTGCTGGTATTCCCTTTCAACTCTCTGAAGTTCCTCTAAAATCTGTTGTTTTTGTCTTATCTGTTCTTCTTTTGCCGGATCCAATTCATCCGTTCGTCTAATCATATCATTAATTCTCGCTTCAAGTCTTTCGGCTTCTTTTAGGGCATCAATACTCGAAAAAGTGGTCGATTCCGTTATACCGATATTAGTGGACGCGAATGAAGTGCCGCTATCGGAAAGACTGCGCTCTAAAACTTTGTTACCGGTTCGGCCCTTAGAGAGGGAAACATAATTATCGATACTATCCGAGGCTTTGTTTGTGATTACATTCATCTTATTGTTTGAATTGCTTTCTTTGGAACCGCTTTTCTTTGAAATAGATTTCTGAATATTTATTTTTGATTGAAGTGAAGAAATGGAAGAATGCGTTCGATTGGAAGTATCTTCAAGCTGAAGGCCGTGCGGGGGCACACGAGGCGTCACATCGACATCGTTTGAACTTGAATTCAAATGAGAGGACTGGTTGACGGTTGGAGAGGACGCCATCAGATTCGTCGGGTAATCAATTAAGAGTTGAACAACAGTTGTGTGACCGCCTTTTGCCGCTTCTATCAGCATTGTTGAGCTGTCTTTGAGGCGATGAGTGGGGTCGGCCCCATTGGCTAATAACAGTTCCACAACTGCTAAATGTCCGCCCGCACAGGCAAGTGACAGAGCCGTGTGATCATTGTTTGCCGTCACTTTATTCACATTCGCCCCTCTATTGATTAGGAACTGGACAGTACACAAATGTCCGGCGCGAGAGGCTTTCATCAAAGACGTCCGCCCACCTTCTGCTTCGTGTTCCAAGTCTGCACCGGCCTGAAGCAGTAGTTCTGCCACATCTGTGTGTCCGTTTTCACACGCGTACATCAAAGCTGAATCCCCGGAACTGGTGATAGCGTTGACATTAGCGCCACAGTTAATGAGATGTCGAACTAAATCGAGATGTCCCTCCTGTGCCGCTTCCATCAAAGGTGTGTTGGCACCGGATTCTATATCAGCACCGGCTTTGATTAGAAAATCTGCGACGTCAAGGAAACCCCCACAACACGCCAGAGTTAGAGCTGTTTCTTGAGTTTCTTCGGTCTGAGCGTTGATGTCTCCGCCTTGACTTAGCAAAAGAGCTACCATTTCTTCGTGTCCCTCTCGGGCCGCTTCCATCAAAGGAGTATAGCCCTCGTCATTGACTTCTTCGATGTTTGCGCCTCTTTCTAAGAGAAGCATGGCCAGTTCCACGTGTCCGCCACACGCGGCCAAAGTTAGAGGTGATTCGAAACTATCGGCGGGCATATTGACCTGTGCACCCGAGTCAAGTAGAAGTCTGGCCACTTCGACATGGCCATCCATCGAAGCCTCCATCAGTGCGGTATGCATTTCATCAGTTTTGTGTTCTTGATCAGCTCCAGCCTCAAGAAGAAATCTCACCATTTCAAGGTGTCCTTTGTAACAAGCTAATGTTAGCGCCGACTCTTTGAATTCATTCGAATGGGTGTTAATACTGGCCCCGTGTTCAACTAGAATAGAAGCAACGCCTACGTGGCCAGCACTGGCCGCCTCCATTAGAGGGGTGTGTCCGTTCTCATTGTGATCTTCGACGTTTGCACCATTTTTGAGCAAATATTTGACCACTTCTTCGTGACCTCCGGCACAGGCATACATTAATGGAGTATTTCCTTGAGATGTCTGAGCGTTTACTTCTGCGTTGTTTTCAATCAAAAGTTCAACAATTGGCAAATGCCCGGCACTCGCGGCTTCCATAAGAGGTGTCGTATCTTTAAGGCCCCTGTCCTCAACATTAGCCCGCGCAGCCAACAACTGTTTGGCCAATTCGTAGTGACCCGAAGAACAGGCAAATGAAAGGAAACTCTCGCCTTCTTCTGTCACTTCATTAACACTACACCTGTCGTCCATCAGACCGGAAGAGCCCTCGATATTAGCTGTCAGTTCTTGAGATGAGTCCGCTTTATTCAGAGCTGTGGTACTGGACATAGAATTGAGCTGTGAATCGTTTATCCTCATTTTTGCGATGGCAGCGGCCGCCTCGTCCAGTGCACAGTGAACATCACTCACTGCGAAAGAGGAGGCGATTCTTCGAAGAACTTCCGGATCGATTAAATGCTTATCTATAAACACAACTTGTGATTAGTTTTTTCACTCTTAAGTGATAGAATGAGTCATACCGGCGTCAAGTAATGCTTCTAAGTTTGCTCTCGACTCCGCATCGATTTCTGGTCCGTCCAAATGAATACCTTATAAAAATTACTTCAATTTCGGAAAAAAAGAAAAACTTATTGGTAAATACCGGCCACCAGTTTGTTATCGGATGTTTCAGCAGATAAAAGGAATTTGGAAGTGTCCACAACGGGCTCCTCGTCTAATGTGAATGACTCGACCTATCAATCAAACAAATGAGACACAAATTGTTTGAGATTTTAAGAAAAGTTCAAACCATTGAAGACATAAATTAGTGTATAATTTGTGTTTAAATCAAATAACACTCAAAATTGCGTTTTCCTGTTGTCAGTCATTCCCCTTAATTTAAGGCACACTTCAATGAAGTTATAAAAAACAATAGATTTGTTATAACAACTCTTTCGGACAAAATAACCGAATTTTATCCTTCTTTAAAATATTCACATAATCCGAATTTTTATTGGTTGATCAGGGTTATTCCCTTGGGATTTTATATAATGGATTACTAAAATTATCCTGCTTAGAAATAGTGAAGTGTCAATCAAATGAAAATATAGGCACTAAAGTGACCACACATTCAAATATTTGAGAAGTTATCAGTAATTAAAAACCAAATTAGAAACAAATGAAAATTGTGTGAGAATTAAGCAGAAAATGGTCTGAACTGAAGAAATGACAGCATTTGTTATGAAGCAGTCAATGATTTACGTGGATTTGTGCTCATTCTTATTCTCCATAGACTTGTTTATAACGTAAACCACTCGTGAAGTGAATACGCCTTTTGAACACCACATTCAGGAAGAGAATGGCTTTGAGTTAAACACAAATTGTTTTATTAATTATTTGGTAAATCATTTCTATGAGATAACTATTCCTTAGATTTGGTCATTCGCTCAAAATTGATGAATGCGTTCGGTTTTCTCTCAATCGATATTTCAATGAATTTTAGTTCAAATTCTCATTAAATAAAACAAATAAAAACATAAAATCAAAAGAATTTCAAATTTATGAATAAATGGTTAGAAAAGCAGACAAATTAGAGAAACGAATCAAATGAATAAAAATAAGTGAATCAAGATTTTCGTCAAATAAAAAACAAACAGAAAAGACTAAAAATACCAAACATTAAAAAGTATATATGAAAAACATGTGGCAATAAATATAGGATCAAAAGTGTAGGCTTTGGCCGTATATTGTCTCTAATCTATTAAGTATTTCCAATCAATTAAGCAATTGGTTCATCATTTTTCACAATTGATTTGATTTCTGCTTAAATATTATTCAGAACTTTGTTTTTATCGATATTTTCATTCAAATTATAAATTAATTTACAATTTAAGCGTTGCATTAATATTGCGATTTAAGGTCTAAAAGACTAACAATTTTAAGATAAAAATCAATTTTCTAATGAAATTCGGTTTAATATCAATAAATATGATATCATTTGAATGAAATAATTCATAAAACAAATGTTAACTGAAAACACGTTTCAATTGATTTAAATCACTTAAGACTTGAGTGCAATACAATTGAAAAATAGGTTAAACCAATTACACGAAAGGGATTGGAGTGGACTATGGGTTTATACCTCAGAATTGTCGTCATCCTCTTCTTCTGATTCAAACAGTTCTGCCATAAGATTGAGTTTAGGCGAAGAACAGTTGGTATTCAATGAGTTGGTAGCGGTGTTTGTATTACTGTTTTTGTGACAACTATTGAGCGCACTGTTGACCATTTGGTTGTGGTTTTGGTGAGCGGTGGCCGACGGTATCGATGGCATGGATGGCATATCCGACGGCTTAGTTGTAAACACATTGGTATCACTTCCTTTAGTCTGAGCCGAGAGACTGTTCGCTTCACTTACGACACAATTGTTTTGCTCGAAATGAATTGCATTTTGCATTTTAGACCTAATCCTTAGTCTCTTATGTTTCGCCAATTACTCGATTTAACATTAATTATATTAATTGTCAATACATTCACTAATTATTTTTGTATTATTTATTATTATCCGATAATTACATTTAATGGCGATATTGTATTAAATGAAATGTTATTTACGTTTCATTGAGGGTTCACTCGAAATGTTAGTCTGTTTCTCAAAATCTCCACAAACTTTGTTACTCTTTAAAAAAGGCAAATATTCTGTGCGGTCCTCCCATTGCTTTTAAACAAGTCATATGATAGGCAACAGATTTTTATACAAACCTTATACGTCTTTACTGAATAGAACCTCACTTTATGAATGATGTTAATCAATAAGTTGTGCCACCTCGCGTTTTCTCACAATACCATCTTTCGGCGAACTCGAGCTCCCACTACTAGTTACTCACCACTAATCAAATATTAATTATAAAATGTCCCATCTCAGTTTTACAATACTAAACATTGATAAATGTAATATTTTAATACACATTTTTCACCTGAAATCAAGTTAACCTCTAAGAGATATTTTATTAATTGCAAGTTTTAAAATTATACTTGTTGTATATTTGAAGAACTTTGAATGAGCTTGTCCAAATGGGATCAGGCTCAGGAAAATCATTGGAAATTTGAAAAACTTTTTTGTGAGGTTCTGACCCTTTCTTTAATAATGCAATGACTGAAGTCTTAAAATTTATTGTATTTAAAACTTGAATATTTCGTCACTGAATGGTTTGCCTTAAGTTAAAAATAGCCTCAATATTGTCATTGAAATACTTTCTAAAATATTCTATTTTCCAGTCATTTGTTGATTTGTTGACAAAAAACAATTGAAAAATAAAAACTCGAATCAAAAGATACAAAAAAGCATTAATTTCTTATTAAAATGAAGTAAGTTTTAATCAAATATATAAGAATTTATTGAAATGAAATACATTTGAATTGTTTGCCAATCAATTGTTACAATTGTTGTATGACTTTATATTAAAACTTAAACTAAAAGTTGTTTAGAAATTAAAACTCTTAATTAATTCGATGCATATATTGTTTGATTGAAATTCACATAAAAGACTTGTATCCCAAAAATCATTCTTTGATCACTTTTTCCGATAAATGGCACCAAATGTTAAAAAATAAAAATAAGATAATAAAAAAAACAGTTCATTGAATGCCATCAAACTTCTTGAAAGACATATCAGATAAGAAACAATTAATTTTCAAAGAGATAGAAGTTTTGGATCGAAATAAAGCGATAATTGAAAGTCGATAGCAATACAATGCAATGAACCCATCAATTATTGGCAAATTTGTGGTGATATTTGTTTTATTTGTCTGTGCCTTACGGTTATTGGCAGTCATTACATATCCATATCGAACTGCGGCTCATCCGCAGTCACTCCTGAGGCTAAATAACAGAATAATTTATAAGTTCTCTCAAACCTTCAAATTGAGAAATATATTACCGGTTGTGTTCACAGCATTCGATGACTTTGCCTTTGTGTCAGAATTGGTCACGGTAACGGTGGGTGAGGTATTCGATCTTGGCTTCGGTTTATTTTCTTTGCCGGCCAGCGGTGACGTTACACCTGGAATAGTTGGCAAATTGACTGGAGGCGATTTGGCCATTGGACTGTTTCTCAAATGCATTAAGAATGACCGATCGTAAACAATTCGGGTTCCTATGAGGACACACATAAGTCTCCAATAAGTTTTTAAAACTCATAAAAGTTTGTATTTTTTAAAAAATCTGCCAATATTTTAAAGAAAAAAATTTAAACAAAAATCATTGAATAATATTGAGGTTTAAAAAGAGGAAAAATATTTAATATTAGAAGTGGTTTTATGCGCTCAAAAACAGCTAAAAATTGAATGAAACGGTTTGTGTCCTTGAATTCAGTGATAAACCTGTAAACAAAGTCATGTGCACTGAAAAGCACTGAATACCATTCACTATAGATTTGCAATAATTATCTCAATTCATAACATATTTAATATTGGGAACCTTTTTAAAGGTCTATTGTCTGGAGCCTTACCTCCGGGTGTGGTTGAGAAGAGAGTTCCGCCGGGAGTCGAGGAATAGTCATATGGCAGTTGACTCATATCGTTGACGACCATTCTTCGGGACGGAATATCTCTTCCATTATTTGCAAACTTCTTGGGGGAACCCACTGATGACATCTTTTCCTTGACTAAAACAAATATTTGTAGCGATTAATTGCAAAAATAATTAAAAACATGAGATTAATATTGAAAATATAAAAACCTGCACTTCTTTAGCCGTTAGACGCGGTATATAAAACTTTACAGATTTTTGTCTTCACTTTCAGTCTTTTCTCTCCAAACGCTAAATAACTGTACGAAAGGTTTAGTAATAGAAGTGAAGCGATAGTCGTAATAATCACGTGCTTTGAAGTACGAGTATTTCATAAACACCTCATTCGAGGGATCCGTCACTAAAATTATTTCACTATTTAAATGTTTGATTCTATTTAAACATTAGATTCCAATTCCCATATGATTTTAAAGATAAAATCGATCAATAATTTACTAATCGACCTTCATTTATCTTACATTAGATTATGCATATTTAAATAAACAATGTAGTTTATAATTTATTATTAGGCAGTCCCTTTTTTGTTTCTTTGTTTTTTACTAGGGATAATTCCACATCTTTACTCAATCAGTTCAATGAACAACTATTTTTAGTTGCTAGGTGAATTAGATTATGCCAAGGATACATTGAACATTTATCCAGTAACTAAGTAACAGAAAAGTTAATATATTTTAGTATTGAATATAATACGTATAAGTTGTAGATGAGTTAACTTAGAACTTTTATAAAGTGTTAAATACCCAATCAATTACTCGAATCTAATGTAAACAAATGACATCACATTTAAAGTCCAAATAATATTTATAATTTTAATCGCATTCAAGTTTTTTTTGTGAATTTATCTTTGAATAAATAGACAGTATTTGCAATTTGTGTCTATCATTTCCGAAACATTCAGTGATTTGAATATAAAATATTTATTACATAAGATATGAATAATAATTATTCGATAGTTTTTTGTTTATTATTTATTTTAAGTTTGACTCAAATTAGTTATTCATTAAATAAGTATTCAAAAGAAGCAAATGTGAGACAAACGGATAAACCGTTTCGAATGATGAAATTGAATGAGTTGTGGTCAAAAGCCCTCAAAGTACGGCTTTCTTCACATTTTTAAAAATTTTATTCAATTTTCTCTTTATTTGGTTTCGAAAATATTTAGAGACTCGACGGACAAAAACTGAAGAATCTTATGTCAGATCTGAAAACTCAGGACAAAGAGGAATTGGCGCTAAAGAAGCTGAGAGCAGACAATGGAGATAAGGATGGTATCAAAGAAGCGCACGTCAGGCGTCAATTGTCCGCTATTTTGGAAAAATATGATTTAATCGATTATTTCAAAAGTACTGATAATTTGGATAACAATTCTCATCGAATATCGGATAAGAAATTGAGTGACGAATACATCGATAAACAAATATTTGGGGACAAAAAATTGGATAAACTTTGGAAAAAAGCACAGAATTCTGGTCTGAATGACGAACATTTGAAATTACTTAAAGAAGAGTTCAGACATCACGAGGAGAAGATCTCTCAATACAATCAACTAATTGGTGACATTAATAAACGTGAAGAACTCAATAGAGCTAAAGGTGTCGATTGGGAGAACTCAATGAATAGAATTCTTAATGAGGAAGAATTAAATGCGAGCGCAGACATCGACGCAAATCAGGCCCTCAAAGATAAACACTTTGAAATCAAACAAAACTATAAGCGATTGAATGAACAAATCCTCTTCAGTCTGGACGGACTTAAGGCAGTCAACGATGAGTTTGAAGAAGAAAATGTCCAGAAGTTATGGCAATTAGCCCTTAAGTCCAATTTTGAGCAGGATGAATTGATGTCTCTGCGGGATGAGTTGGAACACTACCAAAACAGAATTAGAAAATTAAAGCATTTCGAGTCTCAGCTGGAAATCGATGAAATCGTCGGCAAAAACATCAATGAAAACATTGACTCTTTAGATGGCGAAAAGCATTTGCAGAAGAAAGTCAAAGAACTTAATCATAAGGTGACTAAACTTCACAATGAATTGGAGACACGAATAATGCAGAGACACATCGAGTTATGAATCAATTGTTACTCTTTTTCGCTTCAAATCATTTATTAATTTTTGGCGTTTCTATTCTTTTACACAATTTATACAAATTTTTAATTTATTTAAAATATCAGTCGATTTACAGATCAAATGCAATAAAAATATATTATTTTTCGGTTTTATTATCATTATCTTTGTTTTCACTCTCTTTTTTCTGCTCGAATTTTTCGAATTCTTTGGCAGCGATGGCATCGACTTCGTCCGTCACCTCAAAACAATTGATTAGTTTCAGAAGAAGTTTAAAGGATTAGACCATACCTGTTCCACATTAACCACTTCTGGAATATAAAACTGAAGCATATTTTGAATTCCATTTTTTAGAGTAACGATAGAAGAGGGGCACGAAGTGCAGGCTCCCTGCATTTTCAGTTTGACCGTCCCATTTTCAAAGCCCTGCCACAAATCAATAATTGAGAATTTTATTTGAAAATTTGAATTGACTAAACCATAAAAAGGACATCCCCTCCATCTTCCTGTACTGTTGGTCTGATTCGGGTGTCAATCAATTCTTTAATCATAGCAACGGTTTCGTTGTCTTCAGTCTTTGGTTGCACTGAAATTAATTTATTGTCAATTGATTTGACTTATGTCTGACAACGAACTAAACCTGTCTCTGGATTTTGTTCGGTTTGATTGACAATAGGAAGACCCGAAGCGAAGAAATCCATAATCGTTGCGAAGATCTCTGGTTTTAAAAGTTTCCAATCGATGTCTTCATCTGATTTAGTGATTGTAATGAAATCGGGTCCAAAGAAAACTCCTTTAACACCTTCAATATTGAACAGCGCATTAGCCAAAGGAGACTTTCCTAGAGCTGACTTTCTTGATTGAAAATCCATTGTCCCCGAAGACATTACTTTAACCCCGGGAACAAACTTAAGACTATTGGGATTTGGAGTCTCTTCGATCTGAATGAACATAAATCGGTCTGAAAAGTCAAATTTGTGTCAAAATGTGTCAAACTTTAGTCTATTGATTCTTAAATTACTTATTGTTTTAAATGAGTTAAAACTTTTATTTTTGAGAATCTTTGCGGCGAAAAACGAATGCATTTTTCTTTCGCCAAAATTATTTAAAAGCTTCTTTCTGTAAAGAATTTGTTTGTTTACATTTGTTTGCAAACAATAAATCATTTGCTTCTGAGTTGCGATCAATTTATTAAATTTAAAACAATTTGAATACATTTTGAATTTAATCGAAACTTATTGATAGTATTCTTAAATCAATCAAAACATATGAAAATAATTTTCATTTGCAAACACTTTAAGAGACATTTAGAGACACCTATTGTTTGAATTCTTACAAATAATGCAAGAATTTCATCTCCAGTTGAGATTCTCTCCTTTTTATCCACTTCCCTATCCTCCCTATCTATCCTCCCTTTTGATAAAAACTCGATCTAGGCCAGTACTAGTTAGTTTTTAAGGGACGTAAGCTTTATATTCTATAATTATTGGGCGTTTTGAATAAATTATTGCATTAACAATCCTAATGGTGCTAAGATATCAAAACAAAAATCCGGAATTTAATCATTTTGTGAATAGTACATTTATTAATTTAGTAATTGAAATTAAACATATGTATTCTTGAAGCCTATTATAACCATTATGATTTACAATTAATTGATTTTTGAAAGAGGTCCCCTTTCAGCGCCTTTTCTGGCCTTTGTCATGATGAAACTCATGAGGTTCTGGACAAATATTTTTAATGTATATTTTGTAGTAAAATAAAATATGTAATGGAATACAACCACAAAACCTACAGATCTACAAAAAATCTATTTAAACGAATTCGAAATTGTCTGGGCAATTTATTTTTAAAGTTATCCTGAAAACCTAAAATGAATTTTAAACCTCAATTATTCATTTAATGAAAAATCAAAACAAAAATTGTCTAATAATTATTACAAGAGATTATATTTTGAGAGTTTTGAAAATGTCTCATTTGAGGTTTTTTAGACAATGAAAACTCTATGGGATTTTCTCCTATTAAAAGCATTAGGTTTCTCGCAAGTTCTCATTATACAAAAATGACCTTTGGTTTTTATCATTTATTTCCCTGAAAACGATTCAAGATGAAAATTTCAATTGATTTTCTTAATCACCTATGTGCATTATTCAAAAAATAATTTAAAATTTTTAAATTTCATTTTAGGATTTAAAAATAATCAAGATTGTTTAAAATTGGTCCTTAAAAAACTGAAAAGTGGTAACTTTAGAACAAGTAGAAAAATCCCCATGTTACAATGCATTTGATAAATATTTTTTGAATAAAATTAAAACTTGATTATTAAAAGCCTAATTTAAAAGCATAAATTTAAAGTTTGGGTGAAAAATATATTATCCAGGAACTTTTGAATTCGTTTAAATAGATTTTTT
>JAQGAR010000079.1:0-26666 GCA_034697865.1 Oribatida sp. | reverse complement strand
TTGGCACGTGCGGCCTCTTGCGAACTCGTGAGGTTCGTTCCGTTTTGATACGTCACTTGAGTCACGTTCTGGTTTATGGTCAGCGAGAAGAGCGCGTTGTGATCACCATTGTTGCAAAGAACGCGAAAATTCAAAAAATTCAAAAAAAGGAAAAAAAGGAATAAAAAGAAAAACATTTGAAGTGTTGATCGCGAGACTGACAACTCTTGACTGACGTCAGCAGAGGAACGCGCTCAACACTGATTCCCAACGAAGGTCGAAGCCATTGAGCACGAGCACTGCAAACAGAGGGAACACAGCTTTAGAGCGAGACTTAGAGCAAAGTCAATGACCTCACGACTCAATGACTCACCGTTCGCGCGGAAGTAACTCAAGTCCTTGATCTCGCGCCGATTCAAATGGCAAATCACGAGTCTCTCGTCCGCAGCTGAAGGCCAAACACTGAGTTCCTGTTGTTCGTCCGTCACGTAAACGACTCTTCGGCGCCATTCCGTCGGCACTGAGGCGAAGGGCAGCGCTCCAGCTTCGTTTGGATGTGAGAGCGCGTCCAGAGCCACCATTTGCGAGTCTTTGAGACGGAAGCAGCGAAATGAGCGCAAGAAGAGAAGCGCCAGTTCTTGAGCCGAAATGTCGTCGAGAATGTCGTGTTTGCGACGACTTTTGTTTTCGAGTGACGACAGATACGGACGACTAGTGACGTCACACACGACTAGAATGGGCTCTTCGAGAGTGGCGCGCACTGACGCCGTTCGCACAGCCGTCAACAGCGCGTTCTTCAGCGGATTCGAGTTCTTCTCAATGAAGAGCGCGACCAAAGCTCTTAGCAAAGGCGACACGTGTTCGCTCTGACGGAGGCGTGACGTCAGCGCTTCGAACAGCGATTTATTGTTCGGAAACTTTTGAATGAGTTTTGGCGCCAAAACCAACAATCGGTCGCCACACGCGCTCTTCACGCTCTTGCGCCACACCACCGCATTGTTGTGCGCCACCGAATTGAGAGCGCGGAACCAATCACGTGTCTCCAATTGCGAAGAGTCCAACGCTTCGACCAATTGATGGGCTCGAGAGTTGGCGGCGCGCAATGTTTGAATTCGAAGCTCGAGCGCCGTCTCTTTGGGCTCTCCCCGCGCGCGCATCAACTGAGCGGTGAGCGCGTTGGTCGGCACGTGACACAACCGGATCACGTCTCTGTGCGTCCAATCTGCGCGAGTTTCAATCAGTTTGAATTTGAATTTTTGTCGCGCGAATGTTTACCGAATTGTTTTCCGAAAACCAAAATCTCTTCGCTTTGCTTTTCGCTGAAGTCTCGCGAATAGAAGCCAACAATCGTTTGTCTGATTCTTCGCGAGGCATTGATGCGCTTCCTTCCCATCAGATGACAGAAGAGGAGCACATCCACAGCTCCGAACTCTCCGAACAACTCGATGGCCAGCGACCGGAAGTGTGACTGCGGCTCCGAAGGCCGTTGACAGTCAAAGAGGGTCACCACGAGGACGGCCAGAGTGTGAGGCGCGAGACGTCCGCTGTTGTTGTGAACCAAGGCTTTGATTTGCAGCGCAAGACTTCTCTCTTGGTCTCTGTTGTGACGCGCGCTCTCAAACACGTTTCGCACGCATTTGAGACGCGCTTTGGGAGCCTCGCAGTCACGTGAGCCCAACAATGCCAGGAATGATGATCTGCGCGCGAAGTGCACGACATTGAGTTCTGATCCGAAGCGCAAGAAGTGGTCGATGCGCGCGATCTCTCTCAAAACACTTTCCGCCATTTTCACGTACTTTATGGACGTTAGTTATGGACGAAATCGTGGAGTTGTCGCGCGCGCTCTCAACGATCGCCAAAACCGTCGAACGACAGAAACGACGCGAACGACAGCCGACGACAACTGACGCCAACACCACTCACGTCAATGTCTACTCCGATCTGTCGTTGCGTTTGGCCAAAGACTTGAGTGACGTCGTCTTTCGGCGCAAAGTCGTTCGCGTCCACTCTCACACCAAAGAGACCTCCGATTCGACTCTCGGCCGACAAAAGAAACGCTTTTTGGCCAAAATTGAGCCCAAAATCGAAGAAAAAGAGAAAAAATCGAAAAAATGTGAGAAAAAAGTGGCGAAAAACGAGACGACTCGCGACACACAAAAGTGGTATTCAAAGCGCGAGATTCGAGACTTTATCGCAAAACAAAAGGCTTTGAGAGGAGAAGCGCGCGAAGAACAGCACAAAATTCCGAAAGTCCGCAATTATGACGTCATCGCTGTTCGACAATACATGCACGAGAAACGCCGACAGAGAGCTCCGCCCAAACAACGCACAAACATCGAAACAGTGGTCGCAGAGATCCCAGAAGTGCTCAAAGAAGCGCAAGAGGAGACGGCAGACGACGACCACAAGACTGACATCACTGAAAGCGAGACGACCGAACAGAAGACGACGACAGACGACGCCACGGACGACAAGAGAGAGACGAGCGACTTCGGCGCGAGCACTGAGTCCAAGGCAGACGACACCGAAGACCTGTCACTGTGCGTTCGCGCGGCCGTGGAGCGCGCAATGCGTCAATTGCCAGATTGGGAGACACTGTGTGAGCGTGTCTTCAATGACTCGAGTCAACGACTGCGCGCTCTCGAGGCGTCTTCGCATTCTCTGTTCCGCTTGACTTCAGATCTCGCGGACGACAACGACGACACCGATGACGTCAGTTCTCTGCGCTCAGAAGTCGTCTCCGAATGTGTCGCTTCTCTTGATTTGAGACAAGAAGTCCACGAAATCTGTCGAAGAATTCACGCTTTGGGACCCAATGAGCACAAGATCAGAGATCTCCATTTCGACGGACAGACCGGAAGTCCGTTTCGCGTCTTTTTATTCGATTTCTGTAAAGAATTGGTTCTCAAAGAGTTTCGAATGAATTGCGAGCCGGAAGTCACTCTAACGGTTCCGCTGAGACTTCAGAAGCGCTTTTGGCCGACAGAAAGTCATTGTCTGACGGAATTTGTTGTCCAAAGTTGTGAGCAATTAATCGGAAGAAATGAGAGTCAAAACAAAGACATTCGAAGACAGAAATTAATGGCTTTTTGTCGTCAAAACCGGAAACGAGACTTCATTGACGGCGTTCTTCTGCGCGAAATGGCGGACGAAGACCCGCTTTGGACGCACTTTGAGGCCGAGTCACGAGTCGTGAGAGAGAGGATCGCGAACTCTATTCTCAGAGATTTGGTTTCGGAATCGCTTCCAAAGAGTTTCAATAAAATCAATAAAATCTCGTAATTTATGTCTGTTTTGTGTTTTGTAAACAAAAATGAATTCGAATTCGGTTTCGATTGCAATAAACGACGTCTTCGATGAACTGAAAGCCGAAAACCAAAGACTTCGCGCCGAACTTCTTGTGGCCAACAAATGCATTGAAGTTCTCGCGGAGTTTAAGTTCTTTTTGGACTCAATTCGCGTGAAATTGAGCGACAAATTGGACGACCGCTTGCTTTTGACGTTCGAGCGTTTGGACGACAAATACAAGACTGTCGTCGAGTCGCGTTCCAAACACCGAACCAACACAAAGACCGCGCGTCCAACAGCACCTCATAAGTGGGCGTGCGATTGGGTGGGATGTCACTTCGGCACCGCGCGCAAGAGTCGTCTGAACGCGCACCGCAACTACCACACTGGCGATCGGCCGTTCGTGTGCGCGCTGTGTCTGAAGCGGTTCGTCGGTCGCGAGAGTCTCAACACTCACCAAAAGACAGTTCACGAGAAGCCCGTCACGTGTCGACTCGTGACAACCAATCGGCGCAAAGTCTTCACTCTATTGGCCGACGAGAAGCCGTTCGCGTGCGTCCAATGCGAGTATCGCTCGCGAACCCGACAGGCGCTGCGCGAACACAAGTGGACGCACGCGACGCGTTCTCTGCAGTGCGCGCTTTGTCCCAAACGATTCAAAAGTCAAAAACAACTGAAGAGTCACGCCCTCACTCACGCCGAGACTCCGCCCTTCAAGTGTGACGTCAGCGACTGTTGCGCCGCCTTCAGAACGCGCAAAACGCTTCGAATCCACCGATCGGTGAGTCAATGACCTCTCAGTCAACGGTCACTGACCTCTTGGTTGCAGAAGCACGAGAACCTGGCGCCGCGATTCGCATGCGATTGGCCAGGATGCGACTTCTGCTCGCACTACAACTGGATCTGCGTGCGCCACCGTCAGATCCACACGGGAGAGAAGCCCTTCAAGTGAGTTTTCGTGACCTTTGACCTTCGGTTGACCTTTAGCTTCGTAGGTGCACGTGGCCCAACTGCGAGCAGCGCTTCCGTCGCGCGCATTATCTGCGACAACACGAGCTCAAGGTCAGTTATTGTCATCCTCTCCCTCTCGCTCTGACCCTCTCTCTCTCTCTCGCTCGCTCTCTTAGCACACGGGCGAGAAGCCGTTCGCGTGCGAGTGGCCGGGATGTGAGCGCGCCTTCCGTTCGCTGCAGGCCATGAGAAGTCACCGAAAGAAACACTTTTAATAAATTACGTCATTTGCAAAGAATACAAATCGTGATAAACGCCTTTACGCGCCATCAGCTCGTCGTGCGCGCCCTCTTCCACCACGAGTCCGCGCTGCACCACCACGATCTTGTCGGCCGCGCGAACCGTCGTCAGTCTGTGCGCGATCACCAAACACGTGGTCTCACGCGCCGCCTCCTCCAACGCCAACTGCACGAGCTTCTCGGAGGCGGAGTCCAGCGCGCTCGTCGCTTCGTCCAACAGAAGAATGCGCGGCGACCGCACGAGCGCGCGTGCAATAGCGATGCGTTGTCTCTGGCCGCCCGACAACTGAGCGCCGCGCGCGCCCACCGGCGTCTCGTATTGTTGCGGAAGACCCGCGATGAAGTCGTGGACGTTGGCGCGTTGGGCCGCGCGCACCACTTCCGCGAACGTGACGTCACGCGCGCCGTACGCGATGTTTTCGGCGATCGAGAGCGAGAAGAGCGTCGGCTCCTGACTCACGAGCGCCACTCGCGAACGCAACCAATCCGTGTTGAGAGCGCGCAAATCCGTTCCGTCCAAACTCTGTCAAGGTCAAAGGTCAGCAGAGGTCACTCAAGGTCACACAAACTCACGATTTGACCACTTATCACGTCATAGAACTTCTCTAACAGTTGAATGCACGTGGACTTTCCGCATCCGCTCGCGCCCACCAGAGCCACGGTCTGACCCGCGCCCACCTCGAAGGACAGCCCTCGAAGTACCGGCGCTCCTTTGCGCGTGGGATACTCGAAGCGCACTCTTTGGAAACTCATTTCGCCTCTGAGCGAGTCCGGCCGCAGACCTGCGCTGTCGTCCACCGAAGAGCGACGGTCAATGAGTCGGAAGATGTTGGCGGCGGCCACCTTCGCCTTACGGTAGTCCGAAGTGAAGACCGAGCTCTGGCCGACAGTCATCGAACCGTAAATCAGAGTTTCTATGATTCTGAACAAACAATGAGTCAGTGCGAGAGAGCACTCAAACTCACATGAAGAAGTGACCCGACTCCAGTTGACGGCCGACCGCCAGATATCCGCCGAAGAGGAAGACCACGGCGTACGACAGGAAGACAATGGAGAGCGCGAAGGACAGAGTGAAGGCGCGCAGAACGCTCTTCTTCCGCGCCGTTCTGAACAACGAGACAACAATTGAAGACTTGACTCTAAAAGAACTTATAATTACTTGGCGTTGGATTCAACGATTTCGCGGAACAGATCCGAGAAGTGCTTCTCGCGGTGCAGAGCGGCCACAGTCCGAATGCCCGCAATGGCCTCCACCGCGATCTTTGTGGATCTCTCGAGCGACTGCTTGTTGGCCTTGAGCTCCCAATTGTCGACACTGGCCGAGACCGCCGAACCCATCAGAATGAAGGGAATGAAGAGCGCGGCCACCGCCGACAACTGCCAGTTGAGCGCGAAGCCCAGAACTGCCGACGCTGCGAACGTGGAGAACGCCTGAAGAATGATTGCCATTCGCGAGCCCGACGCCTATCAACACAATCAGCATTAATAGTCTTCTAATAGTCATTCAACAGTCTACTCACGCCCTGCACGTTGGCCGCGTCCGACGAGAGCCGCGCACACAGAGCGCCCGTGCTGTTGTCTGGACGGTCGAAGAAAGCCACCTCTTGACGCATGATCGCCTCGAAAGCCATTCTTCTTAGACGCTGAGTGAGACGCTCGCCCGCCACTCCCAGCACTGTCATCTGAGTATTGGATTAACGGATTAACAAATGGATTAGGGATTAAGAGATTTGAGACCTGAGTGACGGAAATGAGTCCGACGGCTAAAGCGATCAGAATATAGTAATACGTGAAGACATGAGATCTCAACCAAATCTCTTCGGGATCTTCTGTTGTGGCGAACACTTCGACGAAAGCGCCGAAAATGAACGCATAAATCGGAACAATGAGTCCGTAGAGTAAAGACAAGAGAAGACCCAAAAACACGTAATACTTGTCGTTCGCCAAAAGACGCCAAAGTCTGCGCTGAGAGAACTTCTTGAGCACCACTTCCTCGTACTGTTCCGTGTCCACTGGCGGCAGATCGTCTTCTGGCGGAGAAACAGGCGTCTCGTTGATGGGCACGGAGTCGTCCTCTGGCTCTGAGCCATAGGTTTGTTCAGTCATTTGTTGTCTTAAAACAAGATTAAAGTAAAAGCCCTTTTTGTCCATCAGTTCCGAATGGGTTCCCATTTCGAGCACTCGGCCGCCGTCCAAGAAGACGATTCGGTCGCAGTTGACAATCGTGGAGAGTCTGTGCGCCACAATCACAGTGGTTCTGCCCCGAGAAGCCCTCTCGAGAGCCTGTTGGACGACAGCCTCGGACTGGAGGTCCAAAGCAGACGTCGCTTCGTCCAAAAGAAGAAGTTTCGGTCCGTTGATCAGCGCTCTGGCGATTGCTATTCGCTGCTTCTGACCGCCGGACAACTGTTGCGATCCAACGTATGTCTCGTACTTCTTGGGCAGTGCACACACGAAGTCGTGAGCGTTCGCCTCTTTGGCCGCACTCTCGATGTCCTTTTGGTCGACATACTTGTTGTGCGATCCCAAAGCGATGTTCTGCCAAATGGAAGCGTCGAAGAGTGTGGGCTCCTGTGACACCACTCCTATTCGCTGCCGAAGAGTTCCCAAATGCCAGTCGCGGATGTCTTTGTCGTCGACCAGAAGTCGACCGCTGCTCACGTCGTAGAAGCGTTGCATCAGTTGCACGACAGTCGACTTTCCGCAACCCGAAGGCCCGACCAAAGCCACACTTTCGCCGCTCTTTATGTGCAGAGAAAAGCCGTTCAGAACTTTGATCTCCGGGCGCGACGGATACGAGAACTCCACGTCCCGGAACTCGATGTCTGCGTTCATCACTTCCGGTTTTAATCCCTTTTCCGACGAAATGTCAATCAAAGGCTTCCTTTCGATGATCGCAAAGACTTTGGCGGCCGTCGCGCGCGCCACCGAAATCGCCTCGAAGTGGGGGGCGGCGCCTCCGATTGAGAAGCCGGCGCCCGAAACGCACCAGAAGACGATGACGATGGTGCCGATCGTGTACTCGCCAGTGAGCGCCTCTCGCGACGCGATTATCATCTGAACGCCGAACCAGATGCCGAGCGCGAGTCCGCCGTAGAGACACGAGAACATGAGTCCGTTTCCCAATCCGGTCATAAAGTTGCGCCGAATTCCGCTTTTGAGTGCCGGACTCAAGTGCTTGTCGTAGCGTGACACTTCTTGCTGCTGACCGCCGAACGCCATAACCGTTCTGATGGCAGAGATCGCCTCTTCGGCAACACTGCCCGCCGCCGAGTACGCCTGCACCTCCTTGCGCGCAAACGTGGCTTGCACCTGCACAAAGAGAGAGCGAGTGAGTGAGAGCCATGGGGTGGGGGCGCACCTTGTTCATGACTGAAGTGCCGAACGCGAGGAACGGGAGCAGCGACACGATGATGAGCGTGAGTTTCCATCCGTGACAGAACGCGACGGCAATGGCGATGAGCGCGGTCGAAGCGTGATAAATGGCTAAACCCAACTTCTCGCTGAGCCCCTCCTCCACGCGCTTCAGATCTCTGCAAAGACAAGTCACGAACGGCTCACTCACTCGACTCACGAATACTCACGCAGTGACCGTTGAGGCGAAGTCGGCGTCGCGCGCGTCGAACCACTGCACGTCCTGACGCAGAATCGAAGCGAAGAATTTGATTTTGATGGTCGCGATCTGATTGGCCGCCGCCAACGGGAACAGCACGAGCACTAGATAGTTGAGCACAGCGTTGCACAACCACAAGACGAACAGCCATCCCGACCACGTGTACATCTCCCGCAGAAACTCCGCGTCAGTGCTGTTCGTCGTCGCGTTCAGTCGATGCGCGCTCTCGAAGCGCACGAAGATGTCCACCACATCGCCGAAGACAATGGTCAGCAGATTCCACGAGAAGCCCGTGACGAAGGCCAACACAGAACCCACCGCCACAAAGAGACGGTCGCGGGAAGACGCGTAACGCAACTAAACACAAAACGTCAAAGACCTGGACAAGAGAAGCGCAGAAGAAGAAGAGAAACAGCGAACATAAGAAGCAGAAGAAGAGAGAAGAGAGAGAGAGAGGGAAGCAGAGGAGCAGTAGAGAGTGACTGACCAGTTGCGGGAGAGAGAGCGGGCGCTCGGGTGTTCTGCAAGAGAAGAGCGTTAGAAGAGTGTCTCTGGAGTTCGACTCACTTTCTCGCGATCGCCATTCGATTTGAGTGCGTTTCAGAATTCGACGCAATTTTCAATTTTTCAAACCTTCAAATCTTAGCCAATGAGGTGTGAGCGCAACGGAAATCCCGATTTGCATGCATTTGCATCCAACAGTCCTCCAAGGACAAGGACAAGCATTGGGAGCAAGGAAGCCTTATCTCAGCGCACGCGCTCTCACACAATCATGCTCAAAAACACTCTCTCAGCGCTCTCTGGCAAAGTGGCCGCAGTCACCGCCGCAACCGACGGGTCAGTCCTCCAATTCTTCTCTTTCATTCTTCTAACTCTTCTCCGCAGCATCGGTCTGGCCATCGCCAGGCGTTTGGCCCGAGACGGCGCTCGTGTGGTCATCAGCTCTCGCAAACAGACCAATGTGGACGCAGCGCTCAAGACTCTGCGCGAAGAAGGTCTCCGAGTGGAAGGCGTCGTGTGTCACGTGGCCAAAGCCGAAGACCGAAAGGCTCTTCTCGATTGCGTGCGCTCTCTCTCTCTCTCTCTCTTGTCTCGCACTCATTGTTTGCATTTCAGGCGATGCGCGCATTCGGTCAACTGGACGTTCTCGTGTCGAACGCGGCGGTCAATCCCGCGATGGGAGCCTTCCTCGACGTGAGTACCACAATGCCATTCTCTCTCTAATTGTTGTCTTCTCGCAGACCACGGAAAAGGAATTCGAAAAAGTATTTGAATTTGAATCGAATCGCTTTTAAACGCTTTTCTCTCAGATCTTCGAAGTGAACGTCAAATCGGCGTTTCTTCTGACCAAAGAGGCCGTTCCCCTCATGAGGTAATCGCAGCACAGCTTCCCAACTAACTCTCTCTCAAAGCAAGGGATCCATTGTTTACGTGTCTTCAATCGGCGCGTATCAGCCCTTTCCGCTCATTTCCGCTTATTCCGTCTCCAAGACAGCACTTCTGGGAGTGTCGCGCGCCGTCGCCCTTCAATGTGAGTGACCTTTGACCTTTCGCCATTTGACCTTTGACCGCTCGCAGGCGCCCCCAATATTCGCGCGAACGTCGTCTGTCCCGGAGTGATCAGAACCCGTTTCTCCGAACCTCTTTGGCAAAGTGAGGCGGCCATGGAAGAGATCGAGCGTCTCGTGCCCATGGGCAGAATCGGGGAGCCCGAGGAAGTGGCCAATTTGGTGGCATTTCTGGCCTCAGACCAATCCTCTTATATAACGGGCGAGTCGTTGACTGTGGCCGGCGGTCACTTCTCGCGACTTTAACTCAATTGTTAGAAAAGATTTTTATTTTATTAAAATTCAAATTCAAATTCAAATTCAAATTTCCGAAAACAGAAGAGATTTGCGAACTTTGCCGGAGTGCGTGCGCGGCATTTGCGCGACCACTTTCACGCCGCCGCGCACTTTCTTGAAGTCGTTGAGGCGCGCGTCCGCCCACTCCTGCAACGCCTCCTCGCTGGCGGTGGCCCCCTCGGTCAGCGTCACGAAGGCCATGGGCACCTGCCCGCGCTGCTCGTCCTCCACACCAATCACTGCCGCGCTCTCCACTTCCTTGTGTTGCAAGAGCACGTGCTCGAGCTCGGCGGGGGCCACGGACACGCCGTCGCACTTGATTATCTCCTTGAGGCGCGACACCACGAAGAAGAAGCGCTGCTCGTCGAAGAAGCCGAGGTCGCCCGACCGCAGGAACCCGTCGTCGGTAAAGAGGTGCGCGCGCTCGTCTCGCCAATAGCCAGCAGTCACCTGATCGCCTCGAAGCAGGATCTCGCCCACGTGATTGGCCTCCAACGCATTGTCATTCGCGTCCACCACTTTGACCTCGAAGCCCGGAACCACTCGGCCGACGGTCTCGCGTGAAGGGATGCGCGCTCCCAGGGGCACCATCAGTGCAAAGCCACTTTCCGACATTCCGTAGCCTAAGAGAGAGAGAGAAAGAGAGACAAAAAACAATACAAGAAGAAAAGACGAACTGTTTCTGAATTTGCGAAATCCGAACATTTCTTCCACCGATCGATGCGTTTGTGGGGAAAGAGGCGCCGCTCCCGTCATCACGTCCTGCAGACTCGCGATCTTCTCTTTCGGGTAATTGTTTTGGACCAACCAATTGAGTTGAGTCGGAATGAGAACCGTTGCCGTCACTCCGAACCGATCAATGGCTTCGAACACGTCCTCGTGATTCTCGTCACTGCGCACAACCGCCACCTGAGCGCCGCTCGCGATCGCCGAGAAGACCAGTCTTTGGCCGCAAATGTGACAAAAGCCGGTGGAGAGCACCACGTCCTCTTCGGTGAAGGGCTGCATCTCCTCATGTGTGAACATGCTCAGAGTGGCCACAATGTTGCGGTTGCTCCTTTTGATGGCTTTGGGCTGACCCGAAGAGCCGGAGCTAAGAACGAGCGTGACCACGTCATCGGGCGCGCCGTCGGCCACTGTGTCTGTGGGCGCGTGCATCTCGAAGACCTGTTGGACGGCGCGCACGGAAATCGCGTGAAAACTCGTGTCCACTTGAACTCCGGTCTCGAGCTCCGTGACGACGAGTTGCGGTCCGATCGCGCGCACCAGTTCCCGGACTTCTCGCGCCGTAGAGTGGCCAGGCGCCGACGCGTAGACCGCGCCCGCGAACACGACGCCCAGCATGGCCACCGCGTGCACGTCCGAGTTGTCGGCCACGAAGAGCACGACCTCGCCCTCAGTCACCGTCTCGCGCAAGTAGGCGGCGAAGTTGAGCGCCGCGCGCAACACCTGACCGCGGGTCCACGTGCGCGTCTCGAAGACCTGCGGAAAGAGTTGGTCTCGTGACTCTCGGGACTTTGGTTCGGGACTCGGGACTCACGAGACATTTGTTGTTTGTTTGGCGCTCGAGCGAAGAGCAGAGAATGCGCGCGACAGAAGCAGAAGACATTGTTTGGTTTTGATTGTTGAGTCTTGAGACTTATATAAGGAGGGCGGGGCAGTGAGCGCGACATTGAGCTCAAGGTCTCGCGATGTCAACAGTTCCGTGTAATGAGTGAACGCGCAACCAAACACAAGGCTCTTCGAATTGGGTCTCGCCATTGCATAACACGAAGGAGTGTCTCGCTCTCTGGCATTGATGCTCAAGGCGAACGAACTTTTTCATAATCACTCGTGTCGCCATAGCAACACAAACACGTACACAACGTCTCTATAGCAACGCACACATGTTCACCAAAAGAGACCAAAACAAACTGAAGCGCCTCCTCGACAGGCCTCGAGAGCCCCCAGGAGGCCCAACACCCCCACACAGCACACCTCCAAAACGCAATCGAAGTCAAGAGTTGGCGCACAAGAGTCGACAGCGCTTGGCCTCCGCCCGATTCCGCGCGCTCAACGAGTTCCTCTACTCGCACTCGTCTTCTGAGGCCAACTCTTATCTCTCTTCAGAGCGATTCCACACTTACCACAAGACATACGACGAGATTGCCAAGAAGTGGCCCACGAGACCCATCGATGTGATCATCAAAAGACTCGAGGTTTGTCTAATTGTCTTCTTCGCCGACTAATCCTTTGTTGCAGTCGCGCCAAAGTGGAGTCATCGCAGACATCGGATGCGGAAGTCGTCCACTCATCAAAGAGGCGCTGCCCGCTCTGACAGTGCACTCTTTCGACTTGGTGTCGGCTCACCCCGACGTCACGGCCACGGATATGACGCTTCTGCCGCTCGCCGACCAATCAGTGGACGTTTGCGTTTACTGTTTGTCTCTAATGGCGACCAATCTCAGTCAATGTCTGCGCGAGGCCAACCGCGTCCTCAAACAAGACGGCGCTCTCGTGGTGGCCGAAGTGAGTTCGCGCTTCGATCCCGACCACCAGCCCTTTGTGCGCCAACTGCGCGCTCTGGGCTTCGAGTTGCGTCACTCGGAGGGCGTGACCGACTTCTTCCTTCTGCTCGAGTTCTTTAAGCGCAAGTCTCTGCGAGTGGGCGCGAGACTGCCGAGCATCGCGCTCAAGCCCTGTGTTTACAAATTGCGATAATTTATTTCAACAATTAAAATATGAAAACAATTAGAAATAAGTGCAATCGCGAGAGAAGGCGCTGGCCAAACGCACGTCCGTTTCTGACCACGAGCAGTACAGTCTTTGCGGCAACTCGCGCGAGTAACTGCAAGGTCGGCGGCTCCACACGCGCAGCACGAACTCCCGCGCCACCGGTTCCCAAGGATCGCGCGTCTCCTCCTCCGAAAGGCTTTGAGCGAACAGACGACGCACGAGACGTCCGAACGCACCGAAGCTGTCCACGTGCACTTCGGGCTCAGACACCAGTTGTTCGGCGAGGCGCGTGATCTCGGCCTCTGTTGGCACGTGTTCTCCGCTCTCTTCTTGAGTCACGTTCAGTTTGTGACGCAATGACGCGCAACGAAGAACGTGCGTCTCGTGCGCGCGAATCGCATTGACGACGGGTTCGAATTGCTTTTGTTGACACGCGGTCGCCACGTGATTCGTGTCCAGAGCGCGCGTCCACGGCTTGTCTCGCATTTGGAAGAGACAACAATCGACGACCAGAGGAATCACGAGATCCGCCAAATCGCCGAAAGTGAGCGCCGCGAGGAAATGCAGCACTTTTTCCGCTTCCGTCGTCGCGTCGAACAGTGGCTTCTGTCTTCGCGCGGGAACAGCTCGAGCACTGAGCCACACCTCGCGCCACACATTGTCCGGAGTGGAGAAGCGGGCGCTCAGCTGTCCGTCGGCCTCGCAGTCACGTGGGGAGTGCCACCGAACGAAGTCCTCGAAGGCCGCGCCCACATTCGCCGCTTTGAACGCTTCCATGTCCGACACTAGACCCGCACTCTGCAGTCGCGCGCGGAGAGCCGCGCTTTGAGCGGAAGTTCCCAGTCGTTGCAAAACAGCCAACTGCTCGCTCACCATGTCTTCGGTGAGAGGAGGCGCCTCCTGCGTTTGCGGCACCCAAATGGCTTGGGAGGGGTCACTCACGCGCTTCCACTTACTGAGCGCGAGTCGGCCCTCTGGCTTCTGCTGTTCTGTTTGGTCTTCTCGCGCGTCGAAGAACTCGTCGTCGCTGTCGTCATTCGCGTGAGATTTGACATCAATACACGTGTTCAGCATTTGCAGCTTCTGGTGGAAGAGCGCGCAATTCAAATCGGGAGCGCCCCCACAGTGCGGAAGAACGCGCGACGCCTCCCAACTCTTGCGCAACGTCACAACGATTTCGCGCCACAAAAGTCGCAAGTTTTGAATTTGGCGCCCTCTCGAGCCGCTCGAGCCTCTGGAGCTCGAGAAGACGTTCGACACGCAAATGGCCACTCTCGAGCTGAGACTGCCGATGGGCGCGCACTTCAACGGTTCGCTCCACAGCTGTTCCTCTTCTTCTTCTTCGGGTTTCTTCTGGAACACGAAATCTCTGACCAAATCGCGGATCCACTTCTCTTGCGGACAGTCGTTGGTCAGAGCGATGAACGCGTCTTTTATGTCCTTTTGTTCGAGCATTTGATCCAAAATCGGGTTTTCGTCGTTTCTTAGCGACAAAAGAGACGCCAAAGCCTCGCTCAACGGACATTCCATCGCATCTCTGAAGACAGCCCTTAAAGTCCACTTTTGCGAAGAATTCGGGTCCAAATCCGAGTGGTTCTCAGAGTCAATGACCGCGTCCTCCGCCAGAGAGGGCCAAACGGCGGCCACTTGCAGCTCGAGCAGCGGCTCGCAAGACGTCACTGAAGACAGTGTTCCGGGGCGTTGTGTCTCGCGGAAGATCCACTGCGCGGGAAAGCGGTTCAAAGCGAACGTCAGTCGAATCGAGACCTGAATCGGAGTCTCGCTCTGTGTCTCCGAACGCATCACTTCCAACAATGACGACAAGTGCTTGAATCGCGAGTTGCGTGCGCTCTGCACCATCTGCAGGTCAGTGCGCACTCCGCCCGTCACCGACACGCCCGCCAATAGCCGACGCGCGCGACTCCACTCCACCAGAAGCGGAAGCGCGCAGTGAGTGGCGCTCAAAGCCATTGTCGCCGAAGACAGCAGAAGACGCAATCGGTCCTCATTGGCAATGCTGTCGTCTTTGGCAGACATCACGAGGAAGCAGCGAAGGCCGAAGTAACGAACGGCACAGTGCGCTCTCGACGGCCAGTCCATCTGCACGCGTTGGCCGTCGAGAGCGGCCGCCGAACAACAGACGCTCTTCTCCTCTTTCGGTTGTTTGTGTTCTTTTGATTCTTTGTTTGGAAGCGTTTCTTGCAATTTGTGGAAAACCAGAGAAAAAGTGGTTTTCGAGAACCGAATCGTTTCGTGTTTTTGAGTCCAAAGTCCGCGCGTCAACTCATCGGCCGTCAGCTCCGAAGTAGACGAGTCTTTGCCACAGAGTTGCCATCGGGTGATGACTTCCTCCAAGTCTGAGACGAAACGCTCCCAATCGGAAGCAGTGGTGAAGTCCGTGATCTCAAACACGTCTTCAGTCATTGTCAACAAATCGCGAGAGTCATCTGTCGGGCGATCTGTGAATTGCGCGAAAGCATTGCATAATACGATTTGAATTCAAATTTCAAAATAAAACTCTTTTCTATTTTTCCGATTATCGCGAGTCTCGACAATCAATGATCACTCAATTCAAAGGTTTGGTCTCTTTGGTCACCGGCGGCGGCTCTGGTCTCGGTCTCGCTGTTTGTCGACGTCTGGCCGCTCAGGGCTCGCGTGTCGTCACTTTGGATCTGAAGCCGAGTTCGGAGCACATCGAAAACGTGACTCCAATGAGAGGTCTTCCCATCGATGTCTTCGACGCCTTTTTTTAGGGATTTTCTCTTTCAGGCGATATTCGGAGCGAAGAAGACATCAAAAGCGCGCTCACTCTCTGTGTGGACGAATCGGGAAACAGTCGTTTGGACGCTTTGGTGAACTGCGCGGGAGTGGCCAACGCCTTCAAGATCTTCAACTTTGACGCTCGAAGACCGCAACGACTGCAGGACTTCAAGGAACTGTTGGAAATCAATGTCTGCGGAACTTTCAATGCGATCAGACTTTCGGTCGAATTATTGAACAAAAACCCATTGAGTGCTTCCGGTAACTGACTTCCGGTGACTGAATCCGCTGAAACTGCTTTTCAGGCACTCGCGGCGCTATTGTCAACACGTCGAGCATTCTGGCCACCGACGGCCACGAAGGACAAGTCGGATACAGCGCCTCTCAAATGGCCATCAACAGCATGACTCTGCCGTTGGCGCGAGATTTGGCCCAGTGGGGCATTCGGGTGAACACAGTGGCCGCGGGCTTCTTCGCCACTCCTCTGGTGATGAGATGCGATTCTCCCGAACTGATGGACTTCCTGCGAATGACAACTCCGCTGCCATCGCGACTGGGCGATCCCGACGAGTTCGCATGTCTCGTTCAGAACCTCTTAGAGAACGAGATGATTAACGGCGAAGTGATTCGAATCGATGGCGCGAACCGTTGGCCCGAAAGGGGCTGAAAGTAAATAAACGTAATTTATGTGCGACTGCCTAACAATGAGTGTTCTCTCGCAACGCGTCTTGCCTTTGGTGCGTGCTGTTGGCCACTGTCGGCCAGCGGTCAGTGTTTGGTCGCGGCGCGGAGTCATCGGCTCGAGTCACGCGTCTCAGAGGGACGACTGTGTCTTCACTTCGAAGCTGTCGTCAGGTCTTGTCGTACGTGTCGTCGCTTCGCGCGCCTCTCTCTCACTGTCTCCCGCAGGTGCTCGCTCTGAACCGACCGGTTGGCGCCAATGCTTTGTCGCGTGCAATGGCGCGTCAACTCAACGAGACGCTTTATCAACTGCAGAAGGACGAGGAACTGCGCGTTCTCATCATCCGCTCCACAGTGCCGGGCATCTTCTGCGCGGGCGCCGACCTCAAGGAGAGGGCCACCATGCATCAGAAGGAGATCCCGCCCTTTGTCGCCAAACTGCGCTCCATCGCCAACGCCATTCACGACTTCCCCTTCCCGACCATCGCGGCCATCGACGGCGCGGCCATTGGCGGTGGCCTTGAGTACGCTCTGGCGGCTGATCTGCGCGTGGCCTCTTCCAACGCGAAGCTCGGCCTCGTCGAGACTAAACTGGCGGTAATTCCCGGCGCAGGTCTGTCCCTCTCTCTCCACTCGTCTCTCACTTAACGGTTTCTCTCAACTGTTTCAGGCGGAACTCAACGGTTGTCGCGTTTGATTCCCATTCATTTGGCCAAAGAGCTGATCTTCACGGGCCGACTGGTGGACGGGCATCAGGCCGCGCAGATGGGAATTGTCAACTACTCGGTGGAACAGAACGACAACGGAGACGCAGCTTACAGGAGAGCCGTCAAATTGGCCGAAGAAATGATAGACAACGGACCCATTGCTCTGAGACTGGCGAAACTGGCCATCAATAAGGGCTCCGAAGTGGACATAAACTCGGGTCTGGCCATCGAAGCCGTTTGCCACACTCTGACTGTGGGCACAGAGGACCGATTGGAGGGGTTGGCCTCTTTCAAAGAGAAGCGTTCGCCGAAATATCGCGGAGAATAAAGAGTTTTATTTTGTTTTTCTTCAAATCATGTTTTAATTCAAATTAATTCCGAAATATTTTGTAAACAACACTGACGTCAGTGCGAGTCAAACGAGCTTTTGTTCCCTTTGAAGACCAATAAAGCATTTAATTCCAATTGAGACGAATGAGCAAAAAGGGCACAAATGGAGAGCAGAGAGATGTGTTGCTGAGCAACTTCTCAATGAATGCCATCTTTTTGAGTGACAGTTATGTCGAAAGCCCCGAACGATCCGTTGGCCACTTATAAACTGGTTGTGGTGGGCGATGGCGGTGTCGGCAAGTCAGCGCTCACCATTCAGTTCTTCCAGAAGCTGTTTGTCACGGATTACGATCCCACTATTGAGGACTCGTATATTCAACACACAGAAGTCGACCAGAAGTGGTGCGTTCTCGACGTTCTCGACACCGCCGGTCAGGAGGAGTTCTCCGCTATGAGGGAACAGTATATGCGTAAAGGCGACGGCTTTCTCTTAGTCTATTCCGTGACAGACAAACAGTCATTTGAGAACATCCGTCATTTTTACACTCAAATTCTTAGAGTCAAAGACAGAGACAGTTATCCAATGCTTTTGGTGGCCAACAAAGTCGACCTTGTCCATCTGCGCAAGGTCACCGAAGAACAAGGTCGAGAGATGGCCGCCCAACTCAAGGTCTGACTCAGTAGTGGTTGCACTTCTAAACTCTTGTTTCAGGTGCCGTACATCGAGACCAGTGCCAAAGACCCGCCCCTCAATGTGGACGCAGCTTTTCATGAGGTCGTTCGCATCATAAGGTGAGTGCTCTGTCTCTTGTGATGTGTGCTAATCGACAAACAATGTTAGGAATCAGCCGCAGAACAGCGACAAACGGCGTCATCAGTGGTGGCGAAGAAGTAAACGTCGGAACGAGAAAAAGTGTTTCATTCAATAGTTTTCTATGTTTTTATTGTCAATAAAGTGATTCAGAGTTCGTCTCGCGTTCTCTCAACCCATTGGGTCAGCGCTTCCAGCGATCGATCGCCAGAATACAGTTCAGGGCTTTTCTCCGCTCTTCGAAACAAATAAATTGCGGGAAAACCTCGAACTTCGAACATATCGGGCACATCGTTGGCGGTCGCATCTATCTTGGCCACCACCACACCTTTTGGTGACAATCTTTCGGCCACTTGTCGGTAAATGGGTTCCAATTTCTGGCAGTGGCCGCACCACGGCGCGTAAAACTCGATCAGAACGTCTTTCTCGGACTTCGTGACCAAAGCTTCGAATGTGTCGCCAACCACTGTTACGACCGGTCCCTCATTGCGAGCGGGCGTCACTTGCGATTTCACTACTCTTTGCACCCTTCCATTGAGAACGTCTTCGACAAAAGAGTTGAGAACTTCGGCGTCAAAGTCTTCGGTCGGAGGCATTGCGTATCGAACTTTGGGCGACTCAAAGAAGGCGACGTTCACGTCTTCGCCGCTGTCCTCCAGTTTCAAGTCTTTGAGTTCTTCCAAATAATCTTCTTCTCGGGACACACAGAATGTGATGTCTTTGTGTTGAATCGCCGCTTCCAACACTTGTCTGCGCGTTATCTGCGTTTCTAAAGAAACTCGGAATCAGTTTCGGCAAAAAGTGGTCAAAACTCACGCTTCCGGTGTTCGAAAGAGAAGTCCACATCATAATAGACAACAACTAAGGGATATCTTTGGAACAACCACTGAGAGGTGGGAGTTCTGAAGCCCACTAAAGGCAAAGAGTGGTTTCCAATGAAGTGAGAAATGTGTTGAGCGCTTATTGAGGAGTCCTTCGAGAGAACAAAAGTTAGATTCCATCGAATTAAAGCCAAACAAAGCAAACCATTGGAAGTCGATGTCTGTTGGGTTCGAACTTTGACTGAAACCACTCGGACTTAAATACAAGCACTGAATCCACGCTTTCTTTCAATTCTGAAATCACTTTCGGATCAAACGAATGAAAGAAACGGAAATTTCGTTCGCGTTCCACAAACGCCGTCTCAACGAAGACCTCAAAGAAAGGGTGAGTTTCACTCTGGAATAAGCCCACAACTGACGGCCAGTCGGGAGGCAGTGCTTTCTTTAAGCGCGCCACTGACTCGAAACGTGTGGAGGGCGGCACAGTCTGACTTTTCATGTACTCAACAATCCCTGTCTCGTCGCGACCTCCCGAATATTTTATTGGTTTTCCCTTTCGGAACACCAGAAGAGTTGGATATCCCGATACGTCAAACCTTTTTGCGAGTTCCGTTTCCTTTGTGGCGTCCACTTTCGCCAATTTGATCGGTTTCTCGAATTCTTCTAACCGTTTGGCCGCTCTCTCGTATTCGGGAGCCAATCGTTGGCAGTGGCCACACCACGGCGCGTAGAACTCCACCAGAAGCAGTTGTTCGCTCTCCACCGTCTGGTCGAAAGTTTCTGCAGTCAAGGCGAGGACCGTCTCTTTGGGTGGTTTCCATTCGGGATCAGCTCTTTGTCGCATAAACTCGACAATGGAGAGAGCAGTGCGTCCGCCGTCGTATTCTTGTTTTGTTCCATTCGTGAAGAGAAAAATGGTCGGAACTGAAGAACAAAAGATGAGAAAAGAATCGGAATATCAAACTGTTTATGACTGACAGCTCTGAACTGCGAATCTCTTTGCGAGCGCTTCTTCTTTGATTGCGTCCACTTTTGCCAACGGAATGTTGTCTTCTTCGAGCATTTGTGCGGCGCGAGCGTACTCTGGAGCCAATTGTTTGCAATGTCCGCACCACTCGGCGTAAAACTCGACTAAAATCAAAGGCTTCGACAAAACCACTAAATCGAAGTTCTCGGAACTCAACACTTGAACGCCGTCCTCCACTTGAATCTTGAGAGGACCGCCATCGCCTTCCACCACAGGAATGTCATCTGAAAAGACAAATGTGAGACAAAAGAGCAAAATGTGGTTTCTTTACTTTCTTCTTGAGATTCAATTAACAAAATTTGGAGAAAAATCAACAAAAGATTTGAAAACATTTGGACTTAAAGTTCATTGAACTCAAACTTGAAATCAACTTTTATTCACTTTTTGAATATAAAGTCTAATGTTTGCAGTTTTTGGACTCAAACAGTGATTCTTCGACTGAAAGACCGAAAATTGAATAAAATTTTAGTGAATTTCGGCCAAAAGTTACAAACGATTCGAAAGACTATCGAAAGTCTATTCAAAGGCTTTTCCGTTGGTTTTCGACTAAAACTTGGAATCAATGAAAGCGATTGTCACTGAAATTGAGTGAAATTCGCGACAATTTCTCTTTAATTATCAAAAGTTGTCGCTCAACCGCCGATTTGTCACTTGAAATACCAAGAGCTGACATCTGTGATCAGCTGAGCCTCCAGAGAACACCAGATGACGCTTTCACTTCTTGAGCTGATGTTTGGATGACATCTGAATTGCTGTCTGTTTTCATAAAATGGCAGAATAGCTGTCAATCTCTTCAATCGATTGTCTTAAAAGCGGTTCAATGTTTTGATGTCTTAAGGCATTGATTTGTTCAAAGCTTTAATCAGTTTTAGAATAAAATTTTCCAAAAAGTTTGTGAAAATCATTGAAATGTCATTGAAATCTGAGACCGTTTTCCTCTTAATTGGTGAACAAATTGCATATCAGTTCCAACTTTGATGACATGACTTTTCGATGAGTGTGTCGTCAATCTCTTTGAATTGTGGCCAACAATATGTCGCGTACTTTCGCCGGTCTTTCGGGCACTTATAACGTGAGAGCAAACGAGTTGGCGCTTCAGAAGAATACTAAATCGATTCGATGTCTCGTCTACTTCTTGGACGACACACAACATGTCTTCGAAGTGGATGTGAGTCTCTTGTCTTTACATTTTCAAACTCTTCTAAACTTTTTAAATTTATCAAATTAATGATATCGAAGAGACGATCCAAAGGACAGCATTTGTTGGATGTGGTGTTCCGCCACTTGGAGCTCATCGAACGCGACTACTTTGCGCTGCAATTCGCCGATTCTTCACATCAGAACAGCTCTTTCGTAAGTTCTTGACTTTGCCCTCATTAGTGGCTCTAAAATCTTGTTTCCAGCGATGGTTAGATCCAAATAAACGGATCCGCAAACAACTGAAGTCCGGTGCGCCTTATCTCTTGTACTTTAAGGTCAAGTTTTATGTTACCGAACCATCGCGTCTTCTGGAAGAGTACACACGATACCACTTTTTTCTGCAGATCAAGAAAGATATCCTCAGCGGTAAACTGATAGCTCCAACGCCGGCCCTGGCCATCCTGGCCTCTTATGCTGTTCAATGTATGTCTTATGCTGTGCCTAACTCTGACTAAACTATGATTGCTTTGTCAGCCGAATTGGGCGACTTCTGTGCGGAAGAGCACAAAACGGGTTACGTTTCGCAAATAAAACTGATTCCAAACCAAACGCAAGACTTCGAGCAAAAAGTGTCGGAATTGCATCGTTTGCACAGAGGAGAGACTCCGGCGGACGCAGAGTTCAATTACTTGGAACACGCCAAAAGTCTGGACATGTATGGCATCGAACTGCACAGGGCTAAGGTCTGTCCCCTTTCTCGCAAACCAAATGATTGCAATGAATTCGGAACTCAGGACACAAACCAACAGGAGATTCAGATCGGAGTTTCAGGAACTGGTCTTTCAGTGCTGCAGAACGGCGTCAAAGTCAATCAGTTCTCGTGGGCTAAAATCGTGAAGATCTCTTTCAAAAGAAGACATTTCTTCGTTCAGCTCAGGAGAGAAGGCGTAAGACTTTTTACTTTTCGAGCCATTCATTGATTTGTTCTATTCTTAGACCGAACGCTTCGACAATCTCTTGGGATTCAATCTGTGCTCATATCGCGCGTGTAAAGCACTCTGGAAGAGTTGTGTGGAACAGCACACCTTCTTCAGACTACAAACACCGAAACCGCACACCAAAAAGTTCTTTTTCTTCTTCAGTCTCGGATCCAAATTCAGATACAGGTATTCAAAGTCGAGTGAAATGCCTTTTTCACAAATCTATTCCTCGAAAGCAGTGGTAAAACAGAGTTTCAGACTTTGGAGGAAAACAAAAAGCGATTGACGCGAACGGAGCGCACATTCATTAGGACCAGGACTTCGCGGTTTACGCGTCAAACGGTTCCGATTCCACACATAAATAATTTAATGCTTTCGAGTAACGCCAACAACGCTTCCAAGAGCTCCTCCTCTCAATACAAAGTTTCGAACGGCACAAGTGCAGGCAAAACAGCACAAACACCGCCAACAAGTGTGACGCCGACAAGTGTCAGTGCACAGCATAGACCTTACGAGAGCTTCAGCTATAAAATCCAATCCACAGAATCTCCGTCTCGAACGCCACGAAACGCTTGGATTTCACTCAATCAGTAAGTCTTAAACCATTCTCTCAATTATTCTTATTGTTCCCAAAACTCAATTATCTTTCCTTTTGAGGAGTTTTTATGTATTTTGTGTTAATTTGTGTTAAAATTGATCTCTTATTGAACAACAAATTAATTGTAGATTTGATTAATTAGTTTTGTGAGTAAAGTGTGCAGAGATTGCGTCAGCAAATTTGAGCAAACTTAGCACTTTATCTCTTAATATCATTGCCAGCACTGAATGTCACTTTCTTTCTCATGTGATCAATAGTTGCCTTCGATTTTTATGTATTTCTTCAATTGTTTTATTTATTTTTGAGGCCTTTATTGTCAATAGATTTCAAGTTTTGCATCATTTGAATCAAGTTTTTTGGTTCACTACCTGTTCATTGAATCGATAGATATATCGACTATCGACTAAACTGATTAGTTTATTATAAACGGTTTGAGGACTTTACAAAAGATTCGATGTCCCGCCGTTTCGCTCAGAAACTGCAAACCATTTTCAAATATTTTCGGTTCGTCTCTTCGTTTGTATCCAAAGAATGCATTGTAAAGAACGCTTGTATTGATCTAGGACATTCAATTAGTTGTGTTTGTCTTCAAATTATTATATATTTTAAAAGTTGCACTTTGAACAAACATGGTCATTTCCCATTGAAAACCTGTTTTATTAGTTTTAGAACCCATTATTCATTGAATTCTGCAAAAAATATTTCGCAATTCTTTGTAATTGTCTTTCAATTGAGTCGATCTTCACTTCAATAAACAAAAGAGTAATAAAAATTAATTTTTCTTTTTTATAACTTCGACTCAAAATTACTAATCAGAAACCGATAAAAACAAATTCAAAGCTGAGATAAAAAAATCTTTTTTACAAAATAAATATTGTTATTTACCTGTTTTCAAAACATTTTCAAAACATTTTCAAAGAACATAAAAGTGTTTAAAATGTGATGTCATTGAAGATAGCATTGAATTCTGAATCGTTTTCACATTAAATTTCTTGGATTTGTTTTCAAACTTCTTATTCCTGTGTTTTGCTTTTGAGACAAAAATATTGTTTTCATTGAATTCTTTTGCTCTCAAATTGTGAAATAAACATTTGATTTATTCCTCAGCACAACTCCGGGCAGCGCTTACTGTCCGGCCGCGATCTCACTCAAGTCATTGCCATTCATCGACAAGGATTGCCCCCAAGCAAGTGAACCCCCTTTGGGTCAGTCACCACCCAATCGATTATCATCATTGAGTGACGACTCCTCTCCCATACATTTGGTTACTATTCATATGAAGCCGGACGAAGAGGGAAGGTTTGGCTTCAATGTCAAAGGGGGTTATGACCAGAACTGCCCAGTCCTTGTGTCGCGTGTGGCCCCCAATACACCTGCAGACAATGCGTCCCCCAAATTGAGAGAAGGAGACCAAGTGATGACCATTAATGGAAAAGATGTCAGTGGACTCACACACGAACAGGTCTGGCAGTGCTTTAATGGCCTTAATTTGACGATTCATTGTCTCACAAATGACTTAGATTGACCTTGATCATTTATTGCACTATTCTTTGAAATCAATCTATGATTTCATCTGTTTTTAAACATCGTTTTATACAAAGAATCTGTTCTTTTGCTTCAATCGAATCAAAAAATGTCTATTTTTGTGATATTTTTGCTGAAATTGATTTTTTGTCTAAAATTCAAATCCAATGTCTGAAAGCATTTGTCTTCGAACAGATCGTCCAATTAATTCGATGTACGCGTGATTCCGGACCTGAGGCCGAACTAATACTTACAATCCGTCCCAATGGTAAGACCTTTAAAAGTTTGATAAAATTTATTACAATTCCAAAAGAAAATGTTTGAAATGATTTGAAAAACTTTCTTTGATTCAATGAGCAAAACAAACAACAAATTGTTTGAAGAAATCCTGAATTTTTACCTTTTGACTCATTCTTTGAGAGTCTAATACCAGACATAGTTGCGAACCCCTTGTCTTTGGTTTGATGTAAAATCACTGATAACTCTTATGATAACAATTGATAATTACAATAATGACTTTTTAATCCGAAATCAGTTTGGTTACCAAAGTGATAATCTTTTACAAAGAGAGAACTCACCCCCGTTCCTCTCACTATCAGCTATTGTTTAGGCGAAGACTCAGTTAGAAATTATGCCAAAATTGCGAACAATTTTCATTTTTCATAGAAAATGAATGAATGTTTCAAATGAATTCCTTATTTGTTAGTCAGTTGTGTTTAGAGAGTGTACGAGAGGACACTCCTTTGGTAGTACACTCTGTGGTTACTTTAGATAAGAGCAATAACTCGTCGATAAAAAGTTCTCTTTTAGTCATTTGTTAGGCATTTATCGCTTTCTCATACTTTGGAGTAATTTCATTGGAAGTGTTTGATAGACGTAATCGAGTTCTGATGTCATTCGACATAAACTATTGCATTGATTGTCGACTTTTAAACCAAAGCAAAACGGATCCATTGCTTCGCTGTTTCTTTCGCGCTATTTATCGCTGCTGTAAATCACGTCTCAATTTTCAACTGTTTATTTGATTAAACTTTTGTTAAAAACTTTTGAGTAATGGTAAAAAAACTTGTCTTAACCCTGTCTATAGTTTATACCCGCGATGGAGTTCTGCCAGAAGAGCCTCCTTTTCAATACATTCCGGCGGATATTTCTCCGACATCTCACATTAACGGAGAATGTGATCCTCTCGAAGAGTCTATGATGTTATTACACGAAGGCCTTGAAAGTGGAAACATTGTATTGCAGTTTGAAGTAAGTCTTTGCCTCCGATTAACACTTTCTTAACAAATTCAAATTCATAGCAATTATATCGGAAAAAGTCGGGCGAATCGATGGCTGCGGCGCGTATGAGTGACAATCTTTCCAAGAATCGCTATCGAGACATCTCTCCCTGTAAGTGAACCTCAGGTTTGGACACACTTTTACGTTGATATTCTTCCTTAGATGACTCAACTCGAGTGGTATTAAACGATTGTTTGACCGGTGATTACATAAACGCCTCTTTCGTTAATACGGAAATACCTGCGAGTGGTCTTCTCAACAGATATATCGCAACTCAGGGCCCCCTCAAGGAGACCACTGAAGACTTCTGGCTAATGGTTTGGGAACAGCGCTGTCCGCTCATAATAATGGTTACGCCTCTCGAAGAGAAAGGCCGAAAAAAGTGCCATAAATATTGGCCCGAAGAGGGCGAAGAATTAGTAATTTACGGACTCTTTACCATTAATTTTATTAAACAAAACGATAATTCGGCGACAATTGAACGTCAGTTCAGACTAATTGACCCAAAAGTAATCATTTTTCTCATCTTTGATTCAGTAGTTGAATGTTTACTCATTTTATAGACAAAGGAAGAGCGAGTAGTGACACATCTGCAATACCTGGCCTGGCCTGACCATGGTGTTCCAGACCAGGACAATGATTTTCTAGATTTGATATTCAAAGTCAGAGAACTGAGGGAACAGTTTATGGAGCCATTCATTGTTCACTGCAGGTAACTAATGAACATCTTTTTGCTCAGTCTTTCCTAAAATTAATGAGTTTTTGCTTTTTAGTGCCGGTATTGGAAGGACAGGAGTACTCATTCTAATGGAGACCGGTATGTGCCTTATCGAAGCCAATCAGTCGATATTCCCCTTGGATTTGGTCCGCACAATGCGAGACCAGAGGGCAATGCTTATACAGACGTCCTCTCAATTTCGGTTCGTATGCGGAGCCCTATATCGGGTATATAAGGAAAAACTGGTCCAACCATTACCTGAATTCCGGATCTGAACGCAATTTTTACGACATTTATATAAAATTATTTAATTTTCAAATATAAAGCAATGAATCGAAAAATTAGTTATTTATCTGACGATTGTATTAATCGATGAAATAGTGTTGAACGCAGTTATCGTCAACTCATCCATCGCTAGTCATTTAGACCTTTTGATAAACTTTGTCGGCATTTATATTAATATAACGATTGATAGCTCTTTCATGTAATTCATATTCAATTAATTTATGTAAAAGTCATCCGAAAATATTTTCTGTAAATATATTTTATTTTTATTGAACTCTCCTTTCATTTAATTCTTTCATTTAATTCTTTCATTT